>CAJHQQ010001836.1:0-80664 GCA_905132885.1 Moricandia moricandioides
TGTTTGATGTTAGCTCTTGGTCAGGTTTGCTTTCTTTGTTCACTCACGAGTTAGAGTGCTTGCTTGGTTAGTCTTACTCTATTTGTTTTGTTTGGTTAGTCACTAATGTTTGCTCTGTTTTTTTTTTATTTCATTTGTCTTGCTTTGTTTGTTTTGTTAGTCACTAGTTCATTTGTTTTGTTGCTCGGTTTGTCTTACTTTGTTATCTCACTGGTTTGTTTATTTTATTGCTAGCTCACTTTTTGTTTGTCTTGCTTTGTTTATTTTGTTAGTCACTGGTTTTTTGATTGACTTGGGATTGTTTGGTTTCATTCTAATTCATTATATTTTTATGTCTTTAAAGGTTTGGTCGTGACAAGGGGAAACTGACCTGGAGGATCATAAAAAGTTTTACAAACAAATTTTACGAGGTTTATTAAAGTTGGACGGTTGTGCCTAGGACCAGAAATCAAAGATTCTTTATAGAATTTGCAGTTAAGTTTTTTCTTCTATATTTAATTTAAATTCTTGTTTAATTTATTTTTTAACATCTTCCTTCTTCTCTGTTCTTTTGTAGAAAACTCACATAGAGAAATTTGAGGAGACATGCCAGCGACGTATAAAATACATGGTCAGCACTTGTAGGACTTCTCGAGTGCAAACAAACTGGATCCACAATACTCTTTGAAAAGAAATGACATCCTATTGGAACACTGCTGAAGCCCAAAGTAAGAGTGAGACAACATCAGCCACTCAGATGTCTGACCAGAAAGGACATTGTCCTCACAAGCACAACTCCGGCTAGAAGTCTTACCTACAAATAGAACATGAAATGGTAAGTTTTTTTTTCTCTCCATTCATACAAGTTAAACTTTAATCTGTGTCATATAACCTTTTCTTTGTTTTTAACAATTTCAAGTTGAGGAATTGGGCAGACCAGTTACTTTTAGAAAAGTTTTCATCAAGACACATACAAAAGAAAATTGATACTTTGTCGATAAGAAAGCCAGCAGATTGCAGAGGCTTATTATAAGAACAAAGAAGCCAAATTGATTTCCCTTGAGAATTAGAACTCACAGCTTTCAAACGGTGCTTCCAATGATCCATAGCTCTCCCTAGACGAGGATAACGAGTTATTGCTTTTGGTAAGTTGTTTCTTTTAATTTATGATTTGTTCTTTATGCTTATACTCTTTTATTATGTTTTGGACTTTAATAATTACATTAGTTGTTCTCGTAGTCTACTTTCATAAATGAAAGAGGATAATATTATGGAATTGGCAGCCTCCAGCAAACTCTCGTCAATGAGGAACGGAAGTTCAGTGAATGCTCCTTCTGCATTCCTCGACCTCAAGAAGCAGCTAGATGACGCTCACCGCAAAATAGTGGAGCAAGCTGCTACTAATGCGGCGCATTATACTTGTATTTAAGAGCAATCAAAGAAGATCAATGAGCTTTCTTTAGTGTGGAAGTTTCTGGCTGCAACTAATTCAAGATTTCAAGAGTTTATAGCTCCTAATTCTCTCCACCACCACCTGATTATGATGCTTTTTTCTTTTTTTCTCTAGGACATGAAAACATGACTCTTTTATGTTTGTTAAAGTTTCTTTTCAAACTTTTTTATGTGCTTGTCATATTTTCAATTTGCAAATTAGAAGTTATTTTCTGATTTACATATTTGTCAGTAACATAGTTTTATCATTGCATTACTATCAATCAAACAAGAAATCGAAAAAACCAACTATTAGTACATTAGCTGATATAAAAATAGAAGTCGCAATTTAGTCGGGGTAACGTCCGGAAATAGTCGTACAAGTGCAATGTAAAGATTATTTTATGAATGCACACATAAAATAGTCGTAAAATAGTCATACAATTGCAACTAATTTTACGACTAATCAAGATGTTCTAGTCGCTACATGGTCCCAAATTTGGCGACTACCTTACGACTAAACATGACAACGGATTAGACCGATAATATGGCAACTACAATAGCAGTTGTAGAACAGACATTAAGAAGTGACAATTCAATCGTAAATATTTGTGACTAGTTTGCGACCATGTCCAGTCTAAATTCGGTGCTCGTAAATCAGTCGTAAATCAGTCATTATATTACGACTGATTTACAACTGATCTTATTTGCAACGCAATGATTTGCGACCAACTGTTTTAGTCGCAAATCAATCGTAACCTTAGCATTAGCGACTGATTCCCTACTGAAGTTGTTGTCGGAAATCTCATAAATTTTCCTAACATGTAACGTCATTGGTTAAGCAAACAAAGAGAAAAGTTGAGTTGAATCAGAAATTTCATCAAATATCTTCGGGGCCTAAAATGTCTAGAGCTCAATAGCTCTAGTTTAGAGTGATCAAGACTAAACTAGAATTAAGAACACTCAACAAGCAAGGAAATAGATAGACCTAACACTAAACACCCTAGATCTTCATTTAATCACTATAATCACCCTGATCCATTAATCCAAAAGGAGTCTACTCACTAATCACCATAAAAATCCTTAAACTCATGTAAATTTTAAGGCTAATCATTTTAATGAGCAAAATAAACACATAAACACAATATAAGATGAATAACTTCCTTAAAATGATCAGAAGATTCTAACTTTTACAAGATTTGACAAAGTCTTGAGAGAAAATGAGATCGATCTAGGGGTTTTGTTTCAAGAAGTATTTATTGGCTTTCTAAAACCTAATGGGCTCACTAAAAAACCTGAATAAGAAAAAAAAATACATAAAACTCGACTATGTAAAAGTGTGGGAGTGAGCTCTTCAAGTCTCTCCAGCAAACTGCTCCAAGGTTCGTGTACTCTACAGCGGGTAAGGTTTCCACCCTCCAGCAACCCGCTCCATAGTTCGCTTGGTTCACAGCGGGTAGGCTTCCCCGCTCCAGCAACCCGCTCTAGAGCTCGTTTGGTTCATAATGGCTAAGGTAACCCGCTCGAAAACTTATGGTTCTAATTTTTTGTTAAGTTTGCCTAAAGCCCAATTTTCACTTTTTGACCCAAAATGGATCCAAACACCTCAAAAACTCCATAGATACTCCAATAGAAATGAAACCTAATAATGCCTAAATGCTAATTTAAATTATCATTATGTACACTAAATGGATAATGAAATCAATGAAAAATACAAGATATCAATTTCCCCAAATTTGTCTTTTAATTGTCCACAAGTAAGCTTTCAAAAAAAATGTGAGGAAGAGGTTTTAAGGTAAGAGTCCATTACCAACAGATACTCTTCAAAGCCATCAATGAGATATCCTTATATTTATACTCTTCAAACTCTAACTTCTCAATGCTTATCTTCAAAGCCATCAATGAAATATCCTTATAGTTATACTCTTCAAACTCTAACTTCTCAAGGCTTATATCAGCTACGTGATTCTCTACACTTATCATCAAGACTTCACAAACAAACCAATCAATCAACTCTCACATTCATTAGAAAATAATCATAAGTGCACTCTTACAAATGAGCAATTGGTCCTAATAATTTGGCTTGGTGAGAAAAAAAGAAGGTTTGAAGCTACGGTGAAGTAAGAAGGTTATCAAATTCCTTTATGGTGGTTTACTCTCAAGAACAAGTAGCTTGACATTATGCATAATACATCTAAGAAAGATAACAACTCATGCATAAAATGTTCAATCCTCATTGTTCTACCCATTACCTAGACACAAAGCAATTTCTACCCTTGATTCCCAATGTCAAACTCTCTTTCACACACCCAAAGACACCAAGAACACTCTCAATTTTAGAACTCTTTGTTTCTTTTGTCTACAAGGGATTCTTTCACTATTTTTCTTAGTCTTAGCTCTTTTCTTTCTTCTTTTTTATCCACTCTTTTGAATCTTTATTTTCTTCTCTTAGGGGTTTTTCTTTCTTTTGACATTCTTTGAGCTAATCTTCTCTTTTGGGCTTTCATTTTCTTTGATCCCTAGTATTTTACCTCTTCTTTAGACTTTGAGTTCACTTTTTTACTCACTTTTCCTTTCAACCCTTAAAGAGCAAACACTCAATAATCCCTTCCCATAGTATAAGCTAGACAATCATGAGGTCTTAAAGCTAGCTAGTAATGAAGACTAACCATTTTCGTTCCCAATACTCTCAACATTATGCACATATCAAGATTTCAGAAAAACTCTCACTCATCAAAGTAATAATATCTTGAAAGGAAAGTATGATTAAGGGTGTGGAGAACCATCCACATGAAAGATGGCCACTTGAGTTGCCAAAGATTGGTGGAAAGGGATAAGACAAACTCAAGTGTGTGTAAGTTTAACCATGATCAAGCACAAAAAGAGCCCATAAGAAAGACAAATTAGGTTCATTAAATCAAGTAATATTGGACTTGGTTTCAAAGACAAGCAAGCTTCATCAATCAAATAGGTTTGAAGAAGAGTTTTCAAGGCTCGAAGTCTACAAGTTATCAAGAAGATGCTCAAACTACTTATTATGATTGAGAAGGGTATCACATTGAGTTCTTTACAAGATTTTCTCCTAATGCATGAATGCAATCTATTTTCTTCTAGACTCAATCCTAATTATGCAAATGAAACAAGTTATGAAACTATATGTTTCTTTTATGTTTTTTTTATATTTTTTAATTTTTGGGGGGTTTTATGCAAATAAATATGCACAATGAAATGCATGAGACTCAATGACAAGTAGACAAAACAAAACACAATATGAGATAGTAGACTCTCCCGCAAACTTACTTTGCACATTCTCTTGTGTGAGAGTAAACTTGAAAGAGAGATCAAAGGAGAAATAAAAAATGAAAGAACTAAGTATTTACAAAAGTAGAGATGCACTTACTTGGAGTTGGTTTTATGAGAGAAGGGAATGAGGAGGGAGGGCTTGTTGTGACCTTGAAAACTTTTCACATGACCTTTGGCAAATATTGAGAATTCCCCCAAACTTGTCTCTAAGCTTATTCAAGCATACTAAAGCAAGATAAAAGATAAATAAATATATATATATATATATAAAGCATAAACATGGAAATGTCTCCTAAGTCTGCTTTTTTAAGTCTCTAGCTTAACTTGTTGTGCTCGCTAATCATGAGTATCGAAAGGCTGAGCCAATCCACCTTTGGTCCTTCTCCTGCAAGAACAAGAAACAAATTGCGCAAAGGAGCACACTACTATCCATAGAAAATAGATTGATTTTTCATCAAAGAGCTTCACTATAGACGTAGCATGAATTATGAAATGGTCATTGAGGTTCATATGGTCATGAAAATCAAACACATTCATTGATGAGTACATGAGAATTCAAATTAGAGATGATATGTTTAACAAAAGGCAAACAATAATCCTCAAAATCATGAATTTCAAAAGTAGAATGGCACATACATTTTAGTTGGGTTGGTGGAAACCAATAAAATACCTCTTTGTGCTGATGAGCAATCCTTATCTCAAGGCATATTATCTCTCTTCCTTCTAGTGTTGTCTGATGTTCATAAGATTTAACCTGAGCACCACTGCCATATCACTCATTGTCAACATTGGATTCTGTTTTCAAAGCTTATGTATATTCACACTATGTTCTAGTGTGAGTACACTCATCAAAGGTTGGCTCCACATATGTAATCTTCAAATGTGTATTCCTTTTCTTGTGGTCAATCAAAGTAGCTCCCAGCCATCACTACAAAGAACAAAAGCTAGAATAAAAGGTTAGTATCTACATAAAAAAAAAAAAAAAAAAAAAACTTAGTCTCAAGAAAGTTTGAAATTCTAATGATAAATCTACTTAGTTCTCCGGCAATGACGCCAAATTGATTATTTCATTTACACACACCAATTAACTTATTGTGTAAACAATTCCATTATCAAAGGCATGTTATTGTAAAACTTTAGTATCAAATCCACAGAGAAGTAGTGGTCTATAACACTAATAATATGACAAGAGGGTTTTTATGTATTTCAATGCAAACACTATCAAACTAACTCTACGAACTACTCTTGCCAAGAGAGGTCAAATTGTAGTATATATGGATCGATTCCACAGGGAGCGTGGACACACAATAAACTCAATACAATCGCGATTAAGCTAGGCAAATAGATTAATAAGCAGTAAATAAACTATAGCAGATGATTGATTTATTAGTAAATAAACAATAATAATAAATAGCTATAGCTAGATCTAGAGTTTTAGACAAGTGGATTATAGATGATAGAAGCTAAGGGCATTAATCATATAAATCCATATCTAATGTAAAAGAAGACCAGCTCTCACTGTGAGTCTAATCTATTGACTAAGTTTGATGTCTCAGCTCTCGCTTATTGACATGGAATGAATGTCGATCGATGGCAATGATCCTGTGATGATCCTGCGTCGATCGATAGTCTCTTGAGTCAAGCTTTGTGACCTTATTTGATAAGTTCACTAAATTAACTAAATCAACTCTCTTTTGTTTCTAGCAACCTAGCTCAACAGGATTAATTCTTGTAGTAGACCATGCTCTCGCTTGCACATAATTATCTTATGATCAGGGTTCTAGTTAGCTACTCTTTAACACAAGCAATAAACACAATTCTATTTATAGATATAATAATCACCCTAGCAATTCTATTGTTTGACTAATCCATCAATACCATTAATAAACCCTAAACCTAACAAGAGATCTACTCAGACATGATCTTTGTCACAGAAATCATAGAGGAATAGAATAAATATAATATAAAACCAAAGGAATTCCAGGAAGAATATGAATGAGTTCCTCCCTTGTCTCCTAACCCTAGAACAATGAATAAAAGAAAGTTTGCTTAGCGTCGCCGTCAAAAATGGCTTAGAAAACATATAAATAGAGTTATAGGTTGTCTATGGGTATTTTGGTAATTTTTGATGGCTTTTGGATTTAATTTGGCCATAAACAATCCGCGCCTGTCTTCTGGGATCACCTTCAATCGACACCAAGGCTGTGCCGTCGATTGAGTCGATCGACACTCATTCATCTTCTCGACAGCTTCCTCTCACGAGGTAGACATACCCCTTTCTAGTAAAACAGGCATAACTAGGCTGTAGGATCCTGATTGGCCTCAAACCGGTGGTAGTGGAAACATAACTCAAATATCTATCTTATGTCAAAATATAAGCTCAATCGCACTATGGGAGGCTCTCCATCTATGGATAAACATCTGACGTATCTGCACAATTCTGCATCTCTAAAAGCTCCAGAATTACTAAAGTTCTCTAGAACGTACCTTAACCTGAATATACTCTAAACATACTCCAAGCACATATAATATAATCTAAATTGGGCTGATATCATAGCAAAATATTTTTAAATATCAGGCCCTATCAACTCCACAAACTTAATCTTTTGCTTGTCCTCAAGCAAACAAAGCTTGTGAAAGATGTTTTCAAAAGCAGAGAATCACATAATGTCTAAGTATAACTATCACCCTACTTTGTTGCAATCAAATCTTATCAAGTCAATCATAGAGAAACTTTATATACCATGTCCTAGTATAACAATCAAATCCATTCTACCCAACCCAGCAAATACTAGTCTCACTCACCCCTCTACTGATTTCATTTCTTTGCATAAAATAAATGAGTATGCTTTACCTTGGGAGTATCAATCAAATGACACATGGACTCTTACCCCTGCAAGTATATGAGTACACTTGTAGTCTTCTCTGATCACTTTCCTCTCTCTCTTCTCACTTCTCCAAGTCAATGTCTCCTTTCTTTTGAGGGTATCATTTTATTTTTTAATTGACTAAGATATTTGGACAGACTTTCATGAATCAAGCCCTAGTGGTTTTTGACACCAGATCTTGTTCACTTCTTTTTGACATTTATCTCTTTCTAGAATCATATGAATCAAACCTTAATGGTTGTAGCCACCAAATCTTGTTTAATTATTTTTTAATCTGAAAAGGGGAGAGAGAGGGGAATCAGAAGCACACAGACTTTTACCTTCCAAACTTGCAGAAGGAATCCGATCCGTTGTATACCAAGCCACAAAGCAAGCTGATAATGTCAGGATTAGTGTTGGAAATCAGCTTTGGTTCCTTCAAACTTTCTAAGCAAGTTTGATATAGCGGCAGGATGATCCACTTTGGTATCTCTAGTAATTTCTCGAAAAAAAACCTTGTAAGAATGGTGCTAAAGTGTGGTTAGTCAATAATAAATCTTGATCATAA
The DNA here is from genome assembly GCA_905132885.1 of Moricandia moricandioides. Taxonomy (NCBI): domain Eukaryota; kingdom Viridiplantae; phylum Streptophyta; class Magnoliopsida; order Brassicales; family Brassicaceae; genus Moricandia; species Moricandia moricandioides. The sequence continues at coordinate 8,149 of CAJHQQ010001836.1, forward strand.
TCCTCTTCTTGACTCAATAAAACTTTTGAAAAAAATTATATATATAATAAATAAGACTCAAAGAAAATCAAATATCATCAGCGAACCTCCCCCATACTTAAATTACATTGCCCCCAGTGTAATCCATCTCAGATTGGTTAGGAAAAACAAATCATAAGTAAAAAGCTTAAGAGAGAACTTGATACCAGACTCTGTTAAAGAGTATTGATCGATGGCAGATGGATGGTGTCGACCGATGGTCATGATCCATGGTCGATCGATGTTTATTCTTCAGTGTTGATCGATGGTACACCTGGAAGTTTCTACTATGTTATTTTTTTTTAATTATGGAAAATAAAACACAATATCAGTAATACATCCCCTAGACTAAAACAACACTATCACCAGTGTTATACAGTTTGAGATTGGTGAAGGAAATAAATCATAAGGACCAAATTTAACAAGGAAAAACGATATACATGATTGCTGATGGTGACCGTCTATCGACACAGTTAAGTGGTGATCGATCGATACTAGGGTTACTCCGTCGATCGATAGTGATCAAGTGTCGGTCGATGCTCTGTGCAAACTATCTTCCTCAGATCTATTTTAGCTGAAATAAAGCAAAAACGAAGAAATCAGTAATAAATGAAATTAAAATAAAATTTAAAACGAGTGGGTTGCCCTTCACTCAGCGCTTGTTATCGTCTTTGCTTGAAGTTTTTGAGTTCTGATGAGATTGGGGACTTGCTCCAAAAAAATTCCCAACCAATGTCCTCAGCTTCATCATATTTTTTTATGAAAGCCTCCATAGACTCTTCTCCTTTGTCTATCATATCAGCAATAAGGAGTGCTCGAAGCTTTGCAAATGGCTGCAAGAAGCATATGTTGCATGCTCTGTATTTTCTGATATCATCTGAGAAGTGGGGAATCAATGAAAATTCAGAACCACCCGTGGTCATTTTCCTCTTCTTCCAGTTCCTCTTCTTCTTCTCCTTCTTCTTTTTGCTCCTACCCCCAGACTTGGCTGTTTATGTTTCTACGTGAAGAGATACGCTAGGGGTGTCGATCGACAAAGAGTGTGTAATGTCGATCGATGCTTTCTTATTGATGTCGTTCGATACTGGTTTTGTGTGGTCTTCGTCGACTTTTCTCCTAAATCTCAACCTTGGTTGAGAAACTGTTGCATGCTGATGATCATCAAATACCCCATTGTGGGAACCTAGATGCACACTTATATCTGGTGGGATAGGAGATTCAACTTCAAATACAACGCATGGAACCACAATCTTCACAGGATCATGTATCCTCTTCACTTTTTTTGTGACAGCCATCAGCTTCTTTTGTGCAGATAGGTGGTTTCTGATGTTTAGGGACAGCAAGATGTGAGGTCTTGGACACATGCATTCTCTCCTCAACCGGTCCTGGTTCAATCATGTAACCTGGCTGTTCGTCGAACAATGAGTGTCGATCGATGTCGGATGTGCGGTGTAGATCGATAGCATCTGGTGGGTGTCGATTGATATCATTAGGTGGGTGTCGATCGATGTTAGCCTTTGTTGAAGTCTCTATATCTTTGCCCGAAGTGTGCTGATCTTTATCAAGCTTTATCTCCAAGTCTTGATCCATATCTTCAAGATTTTCCTCCGGTTCTAAGAAGTCTTCCATATTTACTTTTCTACTCAAATCCAAATACCCAAGTTGTTCTCTGTCCTCTACCTCCAAAAGATCTCCCATGGTGATTTCTCTGTCTACATATGAAGCATGATAACAACTTGATATATCGGTGCTCTCTAGTGTCGAGTATGCAATGTCCCGAGGACAACGCGATCTTTCAGGGGTTTTGATAGATGTCGATCGACAATAAGATTATGTGTCGATCGAAGCGGATGTGGTGGTATTTATTGATGTTGAGGTCATGGTGTCGATCGACGCTGAGTTCATAGTGTCGATCGATACTGAGGTCGAATTACTAATATCAACTTCTTCCGATCTGCTCGGCTCAGATCCATGATGTTCATCACCTTTCCGTGTAACCTTATATGTTTGTTGAACCTGATTATCTGACTTGTTAGCTCGAGTCTTCAGTGTTTCACATTCTCCATATGTTTCACTATAAGGAACACCCAACATCTGAGTGAATTTAAACATCAGCTCCTTCTCCCGGCCTTTAACCATCATGTCCAGCATATCATCAATCTTCGTTAGTCGAGCTGCTGCAGCATCAATGAGAATTTTGTTGAGGAAATTGCTTTTAATGTCCTCCCAACATGTTAGAGATCCTGGCTTCAGTTGACTGAACCAGCTAAATTCATTCCAAGAGATAGAATATGGGAATATCTTGCAGAGCATGTGGTATTCATACACTTCATTTTGCTCGCTCCTTGAGACTAGATACACAAGTTCTTCGAGGTGTTCCTTCGGATCTTCATTAGGCAAACCCTGAAAAGAGTTGTGAGCTGCCCAATCATACCATTCACGGCTCAGATGGAAGTTATTTATCTCAGCAACAGCAATAACATCAGGGATCAAAGCTCCTTGTGCATTAATCAATTATCCTATATTGTTGCGAAGGCGACCTTCTTTGTCTCGTAAGATCCCATTCTCATCAGCCTTAAGTATAAGGACTTCAATTTCCTTTGTCTTCTCACAAGTGGCGTCGATTGATGTTGAGGTCTTAACGTCAATCGATGTCATAGTGTTGGTATCGATCGACGATGAGGTGTAGGTGTCGATCGATACTCTTTTCTCTTCATTGTTGATCGCTTCTTGGAGGGTGTCGGCTGTCCTCTTAGACTTATGGATCGTGCGTAAATCAGTAGGCTCCTTGTTTGTGGAGCTCAAAAATCCTCTCACCATTGCTTCCTGGTACTAATATATATATACCTGAAACACAAGAAAAAAATTATGTAAGTAAACTAATATAGAAAAATACCTAGACTAAATCAAACAAATTGAGTTTAATGGTGAATCCTCGCTCCCCAGAAACATCGCCAAATTTGACAGGAGGATTTTTATGTATTTCAATGCAAACTCTATCAAATTAACCCTACGAACTACTCTTGCCAAGAGAGGTAAAAATGTAGTATTTAGGGATCGAATCCACATGGAGCATGGCACACAATAAACTCAATACATTTGTGATTAAGCTAGGCAAATAGATTAATAAACAGTAAATAAACTATAGTAAATAATTGATTGATTGTTAAGTAAATAATAATAATAAATATCTAGATCTAGGGTTTCAGGCAAGTGGATTATAGAGGATAGCAGCTAAGCGTATTAATCATAGATATCGATATCTATAAAGAAGACCAACTCTCGTTAAGAGTCTAATCTATTGACTAATTCTGATGTCTCAGCTCTCGCTTATTGACACGGAATGACTCTCGATTGATGGAAATGATCCTGCATCGATCGATGGTCTCTTGAGTCAAGCTTTATGACCTAATTTGATAAGTTCACTAAATTAACTAGATCAACTCTCATTTGTTTCTAGCAACCTATCTCAACAACATTAATTCTGGTAGTAGACCATGCTCTCGCTTGCGCCTAACTATCTTATGAACAGGGTTCTAGTTAGCTACTCTAGAACACAAGCAATAAACACAATTTTGATTATAGATCTAATAATCACCCTAGCAATTATATTGTTTGGCTAATCCATCAATACCATTAATAAACCCTAAACCTAACAATAGATTTACTCAGACATGATCTTTGTCACAGAAATCATAGATGAATAGAATAAATATAATATAAAACAATGGAGTTCCAGAGAGACTCTGAAGGAGTTTCTCTCTTCTCTCCTAACCCTAGAACAATGAACAAAATAAAGCTTGCTTAGATTCGCCCTCAACAAGAAAACATATAAATAGGGTTTTAAGTCGTCCATAGGTATTTTGGTAATTTGTGATAGCTTATGGGCTTAAGTCGGCCATATAAAAAGTCTTGCATGTCTTCTGGGATCACCGTCGATTGGCTGTGTCGTGGATCGACTCTCATTCATCTTGTCGACAGCTTCCTCTCGTGAGGCAAACAAACCATTCTACAGTAAAACAGGAATAACTTTGGTTGTTGGATCCTGATTAACCTCAAGCCGATGACAATGGATATCTAACTCAAATATCAATCTTCTATCAAAAGATAAGCTCAATCTCATCACGGGAAGGTCTCCATCCATAGCTAAACATCTTACGCATATGTGCAGTTCTGCTTCTCTAAAAGTTCCAGAATCACCAAAGTTCTCCTAATGTACCTGAATCTGAAAATACTCTAAGTGGGTGTTATTGGATTTACTAATCTAATAAAATTGAGTGTAACTGTAAATGGAAGTTTTTAAGGGCATTGGTTGAACTTTTTGAATACACAGTGGATTTTATTGATTTTACTTGTAGATTGTCTTGATTTCTAGGATGGATTTTAATGGAAAATAGAATCAATGCCCTCAGCCTCTCCCTGATGCGGGTAGAGTGAGTAGAGTCAGAGGTGTTGAATAACTATTCTAGATTTACCTACACAAACTTTTTTGTGAACAAAGAACGAAGCTTTACCCAGATTTTTCTTTGGCCAAAAGCTTTATTACAGAAAGATAATTGCGATGGACCCAGAGAGAGAGAGATGGAGAGATGGAGGAAAAGAATTATATTGAGATCATTCGATGATAAAGAAAAAAATGTTTATTTACAAATACCTCGAATACCAGATAAAAAGTTTCGGATTTGGTTTACTCTTGTTTTCTGTAAAAAGTACATTAAAATCCATCTTAAATTAATTCCAACAAAATGAATATGGGTATTGAATAACAAGTGATTTGGATTCATTTTGAATTCCATCTTATAAATCCTTAACTGAATAACACTGGAATTTACTTTGAATTTGAATTTCATTAAATTCCACTAAATTACTCAATTCAATAACACCTCCTAAAATATACTCCAAACACATATATTATAGTCTAAATAGGACTGATATCAAGCCCTATCAGAATACATGAACTTCCCTAATCTAAGCAAATAGAAAAATAATTGGTAACAAGCTAAGATCCTAGAAATATAAAACAAGGTGATCTCAAATCCAACCACGAAATAAGTGCTAAAACTAAGCTTTCAATCAATGAGGAAAATAAGACTCATGGGCATAGGCATTTGACTTCAAGTGACTAAGATCCAATTTAAAGTGGCAAGCTTTCAATCAATATGTTTCCTTAAGTCTTGACAACAATCCTAAACAAGCTCTTGGTCAAGATATATGTTCATTTGCTTTCAATCATCAAACATCAAATGTCTTGGTTTAATTAAATCAAGTAATTATTAAAAGCAAGTCTACTAATTGTCTAAGCTTCCTTAATATCAAATGTCTTTGGTGAAGCAAGCAAAGAGCAAAGTTGAGTTGGTTCAGACATTTCATCAAACACCTTCCGGACATGAAATGTCTACAGCTTTATTTTAGAGTGATCAAGACCAACTAGCATTAAAAACACTCAACAAGAAAAGAAATAGATAGATCTAACACTAAACATCATAGATCTTCACTTAATCACTATAATCACCCTAACCCATGAATCCAAAAGGAGTCTACTCACTAATCACCTTGAAAATCCATAAACTCATGTAAAGTTTAAGGGCAATCATGTTAATGAGCAAGATAAACACAATATATGATGAATAATTTCCTTACAATGATCAAAAGGTTCAAAATTTTACAAGATTTAGACAAAATCTTGAGAGAAAATGAGATATATCTAAGGTTTTTGCCTCAAAAAGTATTTATAGGCTTTTAAAACCTAATGAGCTCACACAACAAACATGAATATGTCCATAAAAGACCTAAAACTCGACCAAGTAAAAGTGTGAGAGCGGGCTCTTCAAGTCGCTCCAGCAACCCACTCCAGACATAAAACTCGACCAAGGTTAGTGTGCTCCACAGCGGGTAGGCTTCCCTGCTCCAGCAACCCGCTCCAGAGTTCACTTGGTTCACAGCGGGTAGGCTTTCTTGCTCTAGCAACCTATTCTAGAGCTCGTTTGGTTCATAGTGGATAAGGTAACTCGCTCTAACACTTATGATTTTCATTTTTGGCTAAGTTCGCCCAAAGCTGAATTTCACTTCTTTTGACCTAAAATGGTTCCAAACACCTCCAAAACTCCATAAGGATACTCCAACACCTAATAAAGACATATGCGATGAAAACTCAACCCAATAATACTTAAATGTTAATCTAAATAATCATTATGTACACTAAATGGATGATGAAATCAATGGAAAAGACAAGATATCAAGCCTCATTGTAAACTCATTCAAAAACTTAATAAGAATCACTTTCTAAAGCTCATTCTCTCTCTAAAAATGACTACACACTCCCTTGTTGATCATATTTGAGAAAATGTTGAATTAGCAATCATAAGGGTGGAAAGGTATTAATGTCACACGTTCGGGTTCAGTGAAAAGAATCAGTGTGTTACATACCGCTACTTACCTAACACTTTAATTGCTTTACATGTATAAATTTTGAATCAGTCTGGGACATACCGCTTCTTACCTAACACGTTGATTCCCTTACATGTATAAATTTTGAGATACAAGCACGATACATATCTACTCTATATAAAAATTAACACTGGTTGGGCACAGCATATATTTTCACATAATAATGAATGTTTTTCCATCGAATATACGAGCAGATTCAAATAATTCTTTATGAATATAATCGAGATAGATCGGTTCTTAAAAGCCACCGCGTGAAACCTTTAAAAAATTCAGAAATCAGGAATCATCAGGGCTAATTCCAACTCTTAGTCCAGCTAATCAACTCTTAATCTTTATACTTTTAATTAATTAACTATTTTCTATCAATTAATATGCAGAACATTAACTAGTTTTGCTTGTTGACCTAACAAGTTTTGGTTATTGACCTAACATCTTTCTTTAAGTCATGGCACGTTAATATAATTCATTAGTACGTAATCACACCCCATGCACGGCTGTCTTTTATCATGTGCAATTAAAAAATGGAGAAATTACAATTATACACATGTTTGATATCACTTTGCAAATTTACTTTTAATGAATGACAATTTACAAAAATATCTTAATTTTTAGATTAAAATAGACTTAATTATTTTTTAATATATTTATAAAAATTTAAAAACTCAAGCTCACCCTTTTAACACTAAAACCTAAATAATAATCACTAAAGTGTAAACCCAAATGTTAATATATTTTTGATAATATGTATTTTTGCAAAGTGGTATTTAACTTATGCTATTTTGGTAACTTTTCTTAAAAAATCATGATTTTGCTAGAAATATGTATGTCAGGAATCACGAATGAAATGAGATCTAGAAAATCTATACAATTAAAATAGAAGTCATGATTTCTTTCATGTGTAATTTTTTAGTTGGATTATCCCTTACAAATTTATAAATATATTTTGTTAGAACTAATAATATAAATTTGTGTAATTAATTTTATCATAATACCTTTTTGATATCTTTTCATTTTATATATATACATATATAATTAAAAACTCTAACAAATTTTTAAAAATATTTTAACAAGATCTCAATTTTAAATTTTTTGTAAATATTTTAATTAATTTCGTAGTTAATAATAAAATAATATCATACATTAATATATTTAGTTATATGTTAAAATAATATAACATGTTAACAAAGTGGGTTAACTTACTAAACTATATAATACATGTATATAAATTAACATATCTTAAATTTTTTATATATAAAATATATTATCTAAAATGAATAAACATAAAAATGCTAAAAAATAATCCACAGCTTTGAAGTGCGAGTAAGAATTTAACATAATTAAATATAAATTAATTTTAAATATGTTATTTCATGTATTGATTCTTTTAATAATATAATACAAATCCAATAAGATAAATATATAATAAAAAGTGACAAATTTTTGAAACAAGTGATTAAATACGACATTTAACTATAAAATTATTATATTTAAAATAATTATACAAACATTTAAATATCTGACCAAAATTAAAATATATACTAATGATAATGTAAAATAAAATATATATATATATATATATAAATGAATCAAACACCGCGCGGTTACGCAGGGTAAACTCTAGTTTGGTTTTAAATTTCCAAATTATTCTAACTCGGATATCTATAAAATTTAACTAAATATCCAAATTGTAACACATGTTAATCAATATAATCCAATGTTGATCCAGCCAATTGGATTTCGAGTTAATCATATTGTGAGACATTGTCAACATAAATGACTAGACCAGTCATCATCTACTCAATATTAATTTATTTGAAGTTATAAAAATTAAATCTTTTGATATTTTTTAATACGATCTTAAATAAACATATCTAACCAGCTACTTTGCAAGATTTGGTAACACATCAAACTTCTAATCTATTAATTTAGAGTTCTATTTGAATTTTACTATGGCATGTTTTTAATTTAGACCTATTGAAATGTTGAGACTAAATATAAAAATATAAAATTAAGTTTGATTATTTCCAGTACAAAATATATCAATCTAAATTAAAGGCAAGAAAATAGACCCAAAATAGTATTCCATAATTAAAATCCACTCTCCGTATTAATTGGTAACAACTAAATTTTTAGAAAAAACTAACCTAATGTCTTGTGAAAAGAGAAGAGCTTAGGCAAACTACTTTTTGTAAATATATATATGTACCATCGCCCTTTATTTTTATCAATCAAATCGTCCCAGCAAATGTGATCTATCATGAATTTTAGTTTTCTAAAAATCATAAAATATTTCAAAACAGGATGGTATATCTAACCCAAGATTATTCAAAATGAACGAAAGACACAAACTCCTAATAGAGTACCAATAACGAAAATAAGTTAGTAGTGAACCATATTAATAAATTTTGTTTTCCCCTATCACCATTCTCTACATTTTTTTAAAAAAAATGACATAGTAAAAGTTCATCAAAATCAAAAGATTTACAATTCAAATAGTTTGCTTAATTTTATGTACAATTAAAATTTGTATCAGAAGTTTCATAATTTTTTAAAATATCAGATATTTTTCACTCAGTATCGATTTATGGGTTAATGATAGGTTTTTATCAGATTTTTAATTAATGAAGTTTTTATTAAATCTAAACTAGATTCTCTACGGGTCACCGGGTTTACTGGTTTGATCTCGGGTCAGAGTAAACTAAATTTCACTAAATCCTATATTTAACCCATTTTTATAATGTAAGGTCTTGTGCAACTACGAAATTTACCATTAAGAGCAATATTTAACATAATTAGCAAAAAAAAAATATTGGAGCATTTTCAATTCTACCACAAGTTTGATACCAATTTGAAAATTTACCTTTAATGAATGACAATTTTCATAAATACATTCATTTTTGATGAAAATATACTTAATTAATTTTTCTAAATATTTATAAAAAATTTAGAAACTCAACCTCACCCCTTTAACACTAAACCTTAAACAATATCAAGAGTGTAAACCCAAATGTTAATATATTTTTGATAGTGTGTATTTTAGCAAAATGATACTTGACTTATGCTATTTTTAGCAATTTCTCTAAAATATTTGCATCCTCTCATTTGAAAACCATCATAATAGTCAAGTTTCAGATTATGTTCTATTTAATCAAAACAAATAACTTCATGCAAAAAAATTATAGAAATTATCAACCAAAAATGTATCCGCGTTTTGTAAGTGCGGATTAAAATCTAGTTTATTTTATTTTTGTAAAAAACATCAAACATATTTTTGGTCAACAAATCGAGCATTCAAATATTACAAGATTGAATCCTCGACGATAATTTCAAATATTTCTTAACCTATATAATCATTATTTGACCAGATTGAGTTTGGGTTTTGGTCCACGTGATTTACATAATGGGTGGTAACAGATGATCGGTCCATCCCCTGATATAAGTCGAAAGATATTCCAAACTCAGGTAACATAGTATGGTATGATTTCGAGCTAATTCTCTATAACACTAATTGCGTTTTTTTCGGGACCGACAGGATAAACCAATAAGGCATATAAAAAACGATCATTTCATATCATCTCTAGACATGCTCGGTACAACTTTATATTTTCTTTGATATTTTATTAAATAGTTTTGTAAATCAACATAGTTAGGAGGATTCGATATGTACTTTGAGATCTTTTTGGATCGCTGGTAGCAACATGCAACATGGCCTATAATTCTCTATGTTTATCGAGGATTGTTGACCTAAGAAGCTAATATATTGACTTCACTTAATGTTGTATATTCGATTTAGTGCATGATTTTCATTTCATACAAATTAAGACATATTTTATTATGTAGGCACCGTTCTTTTTCTCTTTTGGCAGCTACGGCCTGCACCACCGTATTTCTTACTTTGTATATATATATCGTACAACACAAAGATATAACGGTGGTCCATACCGTAAACGGGAAACATGTCGCTACAGATATAATATATGAACTAAAATGAGCACTGTACATGCAACGGCCCAACAACTGGAATACAAAACATTTTTTCTGGAATAAGTGGAATGCAAAAGCTTCCTTAGAAACTATAGTGAACGAGTCTTCCTTTCTAAATAATTACATATATATTATACAAAAGTAATGAGAACACACCTTCATTTTATGAGAAGTCGACTGATATATATATTTTGCATGCAAATTACAGATTGTCGAGTCAATATAGCACATGCATGGTATGCAATAAACTTAAATTATTAATCTTCTAATAACCCAAATCCACATAACTTAAGCACTATATATCATTTATAAAAACTCCAAAATATACGAAGAAAATATCAAAATTCGAAGGAAAGAATAAGATATGAAAGAAACACGAAAGCCAAAGATAATATTCATCCCTTACCCGGCGCAAGGCCATGTCACCCCGATGCTCCACCTAGCATCAGCCTTCCTCAACCGTGGCTTCTCCCCTGTTGTTATGACTCCTGAGTCTATCCACCGTCGGATCTCGACGACTAACGACGATCTTGGAATCACGTTCATGGCCTTGTCGGACGGTCAAGAACGTCCGGACGCACCTCCCTCGGATTTCTTTTCTATAGATAAGTCGATGGAGAACATCATGCCATCTCAACTCGAACAAATCCTACTACAAGAAGACGTGGACTTGGCTTGTGTTGTGGTTGATTTATTGGCTTCTTGGGCTATAAGAGTTGCTGATCGGTGTGGTGTCCCAGTAGCCGGATTCTGGCCGGTGATGTTCGCTGCTTACCGTATGATCGAAGCCATACCGGAACTCGTACGGACAGACATAGTTTCCCCAAAAGGTACAGCTAACTCACATATGTTCGTACTTCCTTTTTGAGACATTCCAAATTAATTATAACTAATCATTTATATATACACATATTTATGCTTTTTATTTTTGGTTGACATAAGTTTATATAACCTTATACTAATCCCACGAACATTATCGAATTTGAACCATGTTACAATCACACGGAATTAGTACAAAAACATTAATATCCGGTGTAATATAATTTGTATTCCCACATCCGTATAGAATAGAACACCTAATATAGAATATGACATGGTTTATATGGGACCATATGGTACTTAACCAAATTTTATTATAGACTCGTTATAAAGAATGATATCATGGCCATTGGTTGTCCGCTATTGTTGACGTTTCAATATAGGTTTGCTTTATTACCTAGAAAATGCAATCATTAGTGCGATAGAAAAAAAAAACTAAAATCAACAAAATAAAGTGAAAGTCTACGAATTTATTAATTATTATGATTTCCTCAGAAATTATATTCAGATGAGATCTAGCGCCTAAGACGCATCGTTGTCGAAAAATAACTTCCATCTGCATATATAAGGATTCAGGAGCCAAATGAACTTGTAGAACACGTAGGTATGTTCCAATGACGAGGAACATACACAACACACAACTTGAAATTTAAATGCGTTCAGGTAATAGCACATGTTGTAGGTTGTTGTTAAGGAACGAAACTATATCCCACATCGATAATTGGAGAAATAATTAAGTAATATATAAATGGTTATGATCAGTTTATTTATCACTACTTGATTTTAAATTGAAAATTCATGATAAACATGAATTTAATATGGTATCCGAGCCTAGATAAAAAAAACTTAAACCCCTAATTAATTAACTCTTCCGACAAGGTACAAAGGTCATAATTAACTCGCTTAACCGAGTATAAATATTCTAGAATTTTGAGATTTTTGCCTGATAAAAGTCATTGTCTTGAGAAAGAGTATTAGAGATATGTATCCCACATTAGAATTTAATGAGAATTTAAGTAATATATAAAAAAATATGTTTAATCCACTTATCATCAATTAATTTTAAAATAAAAATTCATAATAAACATGAATCTAATATAGTTGCACATAGGTACGTTCTAATTAATGAAGAATGTACGTACGGCATAAGCAATATTATACCAAACAAAGCCTATCAATGTAAATTACTAATTCCGCATACAAATCAACTAAGTAAATCATGTATATAATTTTTTATTTTCTTATAAATTAAGTATGTATAGCTGATATAATATAAAATCTATTTCTAATGTTTTGCATTGAATATTCCCACCAAGGGGACCAATCAATTAATGTTTTTCTGTGGCAATGCCATTTTGAACTCAAAATATTTATATCATATATACGTGATCAATATATCATGTTGGATATAATGTGTTTTAGTTTCAAAATATATTTTAAGAAGTTAAGGCATTCCCACTGCTAAATATTTAATAATTAATGTAAAAAGATGGAGAAATTATATTTTCTTGATACATGTTTATCGATAGATAATTTAAATTTTAGTTAAATAAACTTTAAAAAAAAAACTAGATTATAATAAAATATTAATCTATTTAGATTGCAATTTTATTTCAAAACTCCACCATGTTCTTAGAAAGTTGAGTTTTATTAAAATAGTAGAGAAAATAGTATATAAACTAAGTTGAATTATAAATATTGTTCTTACCATGTGAAAATTATAAGCTTTTGAGAGTTTAATTAGGTCATAAATAATATATATAAGGTTAAGGTAATTCATTTATCAATAATTAATTTTAAATGGATTGACTTTCTTTATATATTACTCATATCCCAATTAAACTTTCAATATTGGGAATTTATATTCTTATATTCTTCATATATAGTTCTTATAAGCATTACTCTCGACAATATCGTAATTTAGAATTCAGTTTGGTTATTCGGATCAAATTGGTTTAGGATTAATCGGGTTTCTATTGATGGACATAATCCATTTCATTTCGGTTGGGTACGATATATTCGGATTCTGATACCATAAAAGATTTAGAGAATAATTTTCTTATTTTCTCTCGAAAAACTTTGTTTCTTTTACAGGTTATATGACCTAGAATATGCACACTATAAAATAAAGAATAATATAATTTACTATCAGTGAAATTTATGAAATATATCTTTATATACCGACTATAAAATTAAAGTTACCAACAAAAATCTTATGTGTTACCTGTCAATGTCTACGTGGCTCCGTGAAGCTTAAGTCGATCTCTTTTAATCTAGGTTAGACAATACAAATAAATAATAACGGCAATAACGTACATAAATATTTACTTCATTATATGTGAGTATGTAACTTTATGATATATATATATATATATATATATATATATATATATATGAAAATATTATTTCTTAAATGATTATTAGTGTATATTAAACACGCCAGACATTCAATACAATTAGTTTTATTTGTTCTTGGATACTAAAAGATTGTATATTAATTTATAGTGTAACATTTTATGCAGGGTTTCCTCGCCAACCAGAAAAACCATTACTCCTACCCAAACAACCACTCCTATCCGCCGGAGACCTACTGTGGCTGATCGGAACCCCGACAGCTCAAAAAGGACGATTCAAGTTCTGGCAAAGAACTCTAGAACGAGCAAAAGGTCTCCGGTGGATCTTGGTAAACTCCTTCAAAGACGAATATGAAAGTGAAATAATCAACCAAGGAAGTAACGGTGGAAACCACCCTCAAATTTTTTACGTTGGTCCATTACATGACCAAGCAAAAAGTGTTAAAACTTTAACCAAAAGCCCTACTTTCTGGGAAGAAGACAGATCTTGCCTTGGTTGGCTCCAAGAACAGATGCAAAACTCAGTCATTTATATCTCATTTGGAAGTTGGGTTTCTCCAATAGGAGAATCAAAGATTCGTAAGCTGGCATTGGCGTTGGAAGCATCAGGAAAACCTTTCCTTTGGGTGCTAAATCGGGTGTGGCAGGAGGGATTGCCACCAGGGTTCGTGCAAAGAGTCACCATAGTCAAGAACCAAGGAAGGATTGTGCCGTGGGCGCCGCAGACAGAAGTTCTTAAAAACGACTCAGTGGGTTGTTTTGTGACTCATTGTGGCTGGAACTCAACCATGGAGGTACATAAGAAACATAATTTCCATGAACTTCCATCATATACTAATACAATATGTGTTTTAAGTAAGTCTAGGTAAACCAAAAAGTCTAGGTGGGGCCTAGACGTATGTCTACTTGATAAATCAAACATAAATAAAACTAATTCTCCACACTGATTTTTTTAAAAAAAAATTGTAGATGGCGCATAAATGGGCATTAGTACCTTATTAAGCGTTTAATTATCACCTAGAGATTTTTTGAATATTGGTTAGATGCGTATATATATATATATCTCTATAGTGATATTTCTTACATTATATTTCATTTTGCGTCATTGCTTGTACAATATATTAGGCGGTGGCAAGTTGTCGGAGGCTAGTGTGTTATCCAGTAGCGGGAGACCAGTTTGTGAACTGTAAATACATTGTGGATGTGTGGAAGATCGGGGTGAGAATGAGTGGTTTCGGAGAGAAGGAGGTTGAAGATATGTTGAGGAAAGTTATGGAGGATGGAGAGATTGGTGAGAGATTAAAGAAGTTAAGAGATAAAGCAATGGGGAATGAAGCTCGTATGTATTCGGATAAAATGTTTACCCTTTTTAAGGATGAAATAAGATAAGATGTGCATTGAGATGTTCAATTTAATCTAAATGTTTTTTTCTGCTATTGTATGTGGGTTCCATAAGAACATACATGCAATATATACTATTTATCCTTTATAATGTATGATCTTTTGTTTTAATATACATTTTTTAATTTTCCCAAGAAAATACATTTTTCAAAAGAGTACACTTAAAATATAATTCAAATATACAAATAAGATGAATTTAAGTAACTATTCTTTATAGACTAAATCACAAGTCACTCAACAAATAATCTTGTGCAATGTGGCATATTTAAAAAAAACAGTAAAAAACGGTTAGATTAAAATTTTAAATTAAAATTAACTAACCAAAAAGAATTTTATCGATTTTTAAACTGCAAAAAAACTTAAATCCCTAGAATTTAAGTCACTCCAGCACATTCAAACCTGAATCGTGTCATCTTTATATCTCTCAAATCATGGGAACTAATTTGTTTCTTTTATTTGCTCTTTTTCTCTTAGTTTCATCTTTTGGGTTTTGACTTTTGAGTATATCCACAATACATGTTCTCTACTTCTCAACTTGATACTCTCTTTTTTGCATGATTCACATTGAAAATGTCAAATTAGTTTCTTTCTATCTCAAACTTAATTCTTCAAAAACGAAAATAAACTGAAAACATTGTTAACAACTGAGGTAATAATAGTAAATAATATAAACTCTATTACATAAATGAGTTTTAGGTAGTTTACTCTTTTCTCTTCTTTTTCTGCCTAACAAAAAATGATTGCTTATTACAAATATGTCTTCTTCTATGGCTTATTTTTAAGAAGACGAAGGGAAAATATGTGTATAGATTTAAAATATCAGGTTAAATATATTTTTTAAAGACGCTAACTAAATATAAAATTTGAACATGAGTATTTGACACTTTTTCAGTAATCATGGAAACTTTCATTGTTTTAAGTTTTTTCAGCGAGGTTTATTATGGTGGTAGTGAAGGGCAAAGAAAGGCTAGGTCATCTTATCACTGAGGAACGTGAAGATGGCACACTGTTGCAGGAAATTAAGATTAATTGTTAATAGGGATATTTTAGTTAATCATAGCTGTAATTTGGTACATTTATCCATAATTTATGGCTTTTTAAGAATTTTTTACATCTAGGGCCACTTTTAGACTTCACAATTACATTGAAAACACTTTTTACTTGAAGCACACTTTTGTGTTGTGTTTTGACTATCTCATCCTTCTTAAGTATCCATTCAAAAGGCACGTGGTTTATTGATTCTCAACAAACTTCATTTTCTCTCTTTCTTATCACTTCATTAACTCTAATTCCTCTTCTATCTTTTTGCTTGTGACAATGAAGAATTTAGAAATTTTATACCACAAAAATCTAAAAGTGGTTTCTTTTGCTGACAATCAACAATCTTTTAAAAATATTGAATGATTCAAAGTTTTGATTGTTTCTGGTGTTACTTGCAGTTGAAGGAAGTACGAGGTTTTGCCTCATATCTTTTATAGCAAATCTAGTTGAAGTTGTGGAACAACTTTTTCTAGGCTGAAGAGAAGAGGGGCAATGGCTACCGGTTTCTGAAGTTATCTTGGCGTCTAGACGAATATGGTGCCTTTCATCAAAAATCCGAGTAAACTTGGAATTCTTTGGTCCTTTGAAAGTGAACAGATTCCATAGGATTGTTGTTGGTGGTCATATTGGTTCTACTATCACATGTTCTTTTTCTCTCTGTTGCCGTAAAGAAAACCTTGTCCACACAACCTTAAAGTGACGACATCAATGCAGATGTTTTCTTCATCCATTGTCTTGTCCACGAATGACTGCAAAAAAAAGTATTTTTTAACATGTTTTTCATGTTGAACGCTATTGTGATCTAGTTCAAAACACCTCTGCTACTTTCTCAACCGCCCACACATAATTGTCCACACATTACCAACACACACATCATGCATACACACATCACTCGTCCACAAATCATCCATACACACATCACCTGTACACATCACTCATCCATACATCACACGTCCACACATCATCCGTCCACACATACCATGTGCCACCTTTACTCACAAGCCCGATTACTCCTCTTTCAAAAAATGGCCCTTTTAACTATAAATCTAGAAACATAAATGCCAAAAAAAGTAATTCAATTGAAAACTAATATGTTTCTCCCAACGAAATACACTCCTATCCTCTTTCCCACAAAGATATATTTGTCAAAGTCACACTTGGGCCCCATCAAAAAGTGGCTCACATGTGAGAAGTGGCTCTTGTTGTAAAAGAATGATAAAAAGTGCCCTTGAATGTAATCAACTCGCTTTTTAAATACAAAATATTACTCTTCCGCATCCCTTGCCACTCAGGAGTAATAGAAACTTAGACAATCTAATTAACTGATAAAAAAGTTTTTTCATATGTAAAAGTATTTTGTGGTATATGTTGACTTTGTTCTTTTACATGTTGATTTTGTTACTATTGATTTACTTTCATGCAATTTTTTCTGTTATAACAAGTGAATCCTTTTAAATAAATGTTATTGGTTTATTTGATTTGCAGGATTACTTGCTGATGAAGATATTAACAAGAAAAGGGTAGATAGTTGTTTAAGCGAGATAAAAGTTAATAGAAAAATAAGAAGATGAATATAAGAATCTAAAAAATAATGTATATATAAACTGCATAACCAATTGTTTTTTTCTGTTTAAGCTATTTGGATCAATCTTTTAGTTACTGTAGTTTTTGGTAAATTTTGTAAATATGTACATTTCGGTAAATCACGTAAGCTTTGTTGTTTCCAGTCAAAATTATATTAATATAATTCCCAAACGTAATGCTTAACTATAATTGATTTTGTAGATTAAAAATCTTAGCTATGCATAAAACCTAATTTATTTGTTTTCTTAGTAATTATTTGATTATTTTTTTACAATATGCATTTTAAAAAATTTAGCCAACCCGCATTGCGAGGCAAATATCTAGTATGTTAATAAAGTTAGTATTACTTAGGAAACTTTTTTGAAATAACAAAAAAAATAATAATTGTGTCTTTCAACTTTTGGCGGTAGTTTCTCTAGTGAGAGATTCTAGTCTCTTTTTTTCTTATTTTTTATTTTTCTATTATTTGTTTGGTAAAAAACTCTCTTAGGCTACCACTAAAATTCCTACAATGATATGATTGACTCCGCTTCGGCTTAAAACCCAGATTTGAAAAAACTAGTAAAATGGGTTAAAATTGATAAGTCTAGTGATTTAGATCAACTTCAAAACTTTGGCTCTAAAAATCAACATATAATTAATGTGTTTTCAATTATTATTAAAATTTAATGTTTCATAATAAATATTTTTATATTACTATTTAATTAGTTTTCTATTTAATTCTATTTTCTTAAGAAAGAACGTAAATTTTTTTTTACATTATTCAAATAAATAATTTCATCAATTATTTCTAAGTACTTAGAAATTTGTCGTATAGCTTTTCCTAGAGATGAACATTGTGATATCCATTCGGATTCAGTTGATATATTCGAATTTCAGATTTTAGAGTTATAAATTTAATTGATTCAGATATTTACAAATTTGTTTTGGATTTGGTTCAAATCATTGCGGGTTTGGTTTTGGTTAGAGTTCGGGTACCCATTTTTATTATGTATTTTTTAACAAAAATCTAAATATACTTAAGTCCTTAAAATCCAAAAATAAAAAATAATATAAAACATAAAAATTTGAATAATGTAAGACTAAATACTTAAATTTACATAAATATTAGTTCAATATACATATTTGGCTGAAAATAGATATTTCAGTATTTTAAACATTTCTTTGTTATTTTTAGATCTTTACTTATGACTATTTTGATAATTTTTAGATTTTCATATTTTTGAATATCTATAGATATAAAATTTAATATGTTTAGGTATATAGTTATGATTCAGATATTTTTGGTCTCTAGATATTTAAATTTGGATCTGATTCGGGTCTGGTTATCCGGATATTTTACCCGGTTGTCTAAACCGCGATCGAAGTCTTTCATCGCTCATCCCACTTATTGGCTGAACCTCTTTATTTTTAACCCTTCTTCTATAATTTCGCCCCTTTAGAAGATGGTCAACTTAGATCTTAGCTGATGACTTTCTTAGTCATTTCTAAATTAGATCATTAGCACTTATATGCAACGGAATATCCTTATTCATCATTGATCTAATATCAAATTATCACTTGTCCGGTCTAAACTTCTATGTCTTGGTTAGTTTATTAACTAACCTTCAACTTATAAATCGATCCATGAAACAGTTCAAGTCATGCAAATCTGATGTTCCATTCTCATAGACCATTCTATCTAGATATATGCCAGTATTGCTAGATCTTACCTTTGTCACATCCATAGAGCCTGTTTGCTCATCGACCCTTCACTGAACCGCCTTGCTCTTACTGGTTCGATTTGAACCAATCAATAAGTCATTCTCTGATCATTATCTTGGATCATGTGCTGAACCATTCCCCTTCGTTAGTCATTTAACCAATCATCCCCATAGACTAAGTAGCCTTTAGAGGAGTCTTCATAATCCGTGGCAATGTGTATACAGTCCTTCATGACTTATGCATCATCCAAACATCCCTTGCCTTATTTGCGATCATCACCACCATCATTCCAGCTGCTGGACTAACATGCCCATTATATCTTAAGTCAATCCCCCCCCCCCACATGACTTAGATCCAATGAACCTTAACTCATATCTAATGAGACATGGAAATATATTCCAATCAAGTTGATCAAACTTGTTCTTTCCAACAGATGTACCCCCTGATCAAGTTGATACTATCACTCAGCTCATTGCCCTTGGCCCATGGATGATTGTACCCAACTCTGATCAGTCCATACTCGTCCTTCTCTGAATATCTCAGGCTTGGACCACAACCGAGGTTGATCCATAGAATATACAGGTCACATGCATATGTTGCCTTAACTGTCACATCCTTTCGGTAAGTAACATTTTCACCTTTTGGTTGTGTCGTCCCTTGGACCATCAATCCCAACCAGACTGTGTCTGTTAAGCGGACGCTAACAGATCAAATGAACGTGTGCGGTTTATGACCATCACATGTAAGTTCGCCCACCTTACGGCCATAACCACCATTATATGTAACCACCCAAACAAAGGGGTCGCGACTCTTCATTCTTGGGTCAGATCATGACTAATCAGACCCACCCATAGATCTCATGCACTTGGATGTCAACATTGACTCGATCTAATGACTCCATGGCTCAGATCTCTTACATCCCAAACTGATCCCCCAAAGGAAGAAAACGGTTATAAGCCATGGCTCGGTAACCGCCTTCCCACCAATCGGATATATGATCCTCCACTCGATACATGCACCCAACATAAATCATAATCATGTGTGGCATGACTGGACAGCAGAAGCCATTGCATCCTACCATGAAACGATTCAGGATCCGCCATGCCAAGATATAACCATTAATGGATCATGAACCTTGATCCATAAAATGACTCCTTGAGAGTCTCTGGTTCGCCTTTGCACACGCTTAGCCACACATGGACTAAGCCTCTTGAATCCTCCTTGATCGTCCATATCTCTCTTGCTCACGCCTTGATCCATGAATGTTTTTGTCTGCCACGATCACTCCCATCAATAAATCGTAACTGACGCTCTTGATCTTCTATAACCAGCTTCATTTCATCCATTGGCGAGTCTCTGCCTTCCACATATCAGATCGCCCTCTTCTCTTCTTTTCTTTATCATTTTTTTCAGGCTGCAGGAGGAAGCTTTGGGTGTCCCAAACACCCACGAAATGCCCTTTCTTTTATAGAAGAAATGGGCAGTTACTCACCCAAAGGTTGGCACCCCTTCAGCATTAATCTTGGCCCTTGATTATATCAAGGGTCTAGATCGCACCATTTTTTCCATGGCTGTAACCAACCGGCACTGACCTGCCTCACTGCCCACCTAGAGTGTCAGTCCATTCATCTAGGTCAGTATCCGACCAGCTCGGCCAGATGAGCTGACTGCAAGCTAGCTCAGCTAGTAGTCCAACTAGTGTAAGCTGGTCATTGAGTGTTTAGCTGCTGTGAGCTTGTCAGTGAGTATTCAACTAGTGTTTAACTGGTGACTCAGCTACTACAGCTTTCCCATCTCCTTTCCTTTTGCGTAATACTTGTGGTTAAGTCCCTTGCTCCATTCCCGACCCGATTTAATCACTCATGATCATTTTCGTTCATTCTTTCCTCATATCTAGTTCGCAATCATTTCTCATAATCTTAATCAATGCAACCACGTTTTTTATTGAAATTTCTAAGCCTTATGTGAAGCCCCCATATCACTTTACCCTTTATTTAGACCTTTGGACGCTTGCCTTGAAGTCTCTTGAACTTTCTCGTTTTCTCGTCCCACGTCTATCCCGAAGATCCTTTCCAAGATCGGAGATGCTAAACTTACTTTCTTCTACTAATACAAAGAAAAATAAAATAAATGTAAAAAAAATATATTTTGGGCTTATTTTACATAGTTAATTATTGGACCATACTTTAAGAATGCCAATAAAAATGGTTGGCCGTCGTTTCAATATTGTTGGGCATGTTGCAAAATCGATGTAATATATAACCAATAACGTGTACTTTCTTATAAAAATTTCCTGAAAAACATAATAAAAACACAGTACAATCGAGTTAAAGGAGGTTATGATGAAAATAATGTGATCACTTCATTCGGCACCTGAATTATATTTTTCAATCGATTTTGCAAATTTTCTTTCTTTTTAGCGCTTTTATGTTTTTCTAACAATTTGATGATGTTTCTACTTTCTGGTATGATATGAAAATTCTATAAAGAAAAAAAAAATACTTGGCTAAACTAAAGATTCAATTTTGTGTGTGGTTTTTCTCACTTGAGTCTCCTTAATTCATAACCAATCAAATTATTTGTTGCAGTCGTGTACAAAAGCCTCAATCATGGCTAAGTTATTAAAATTATTTGTTGCAGTCGTGTACAAAACTTTTAATATCTAAAAAAAATTTCGTTCTTGCATTTTAGTTGATGTGAATCTTAATGATTTTGTAATGTATTTCTTTCAACACTCATCTTATTCAATAGTTGCACCGAGAGAACTTTAATTTACTAATATAAATGTTAAAAATGTATGAAGTAAATATGAGCTGATTAAAAAAATTAGTGTGTGAACACATTAAATTGTTTGTGGTGGAGTAAAGAAAATTAGTGCATAAACAGAATAATTTTTAAATGATCGTGAAGTTATCACTTCAGCATTCTAAAGTTTAATTGATTGTGAGGCTGTCATGCCACAATAGCAATGTAAAATCATATATTAAATACGTTTTTCTTTTAATATATAGGGGATTTTGTCATATTCATAAAGCTTAGGATTTTAGTTGTAAAAATAAATAAATATAGTAACTTAGATGGTTAATCATTTGGTTTTTATCAACTTTAATTTACATAGTTTAAAACTTTTTTACTTTATATATAACTTGACTTGTTCTTATTGATTATTTTTTTGTTATAAAATGAGCAAAGAATATAAGTTACATAAAACTACTTTTAAGTTTATATAGTGTAAATATATAATTATATATATTCCAACTTTAATAAATAAAAATCCCGGTTTGACCGGTTGAATCGGTCAAACCAATTAACGAGTAGTTATATCTAATCGATGTCTTATCTGGTTTTTAAAATATTGATTGTAGTGCTCTCCACATCCAATAATTACACCTACAGCTTTAAGTTTATGATATCTCTTGAT
Source organism: Moricandia moricandioides (assembly GCA_905132885.1). Lineage (NCBI taxonomy): Eukaryota > Viridiplantae > Streptophyta > Magnoliopsida > Brassicales > Brassicaceae > Moricandia > Moricandia moricandioides. The sequence continues at coordinate 30,922 of CAJHQQ010001836.1, forward strand.
TTTAATGAGTTTTAGATTCATATTTTAGCTTGTTAGAATCATTATAGGTTGCATTTAGGTCATTATATTGCATTTGCATACACATTTACTTATCACAGGGTTCAAAGTGCACACTTGAGAAGTTTGGGGCAAAATCGCTGGTTATTTCCGTTATTTTAGAAGTATTTGGGCAATCGGATGAATAACAGAAAATTCAGGGACCAGTGCTGCAAATCCAGATTATTCGGTTGGGTTCAAATGAAAGATTAAAAGGTTTGGGGAAAAATCAAGAGGAACAATCTGCACCTTTTAAAGTTCGGGCCCAATCGTGAATATATCAAGAGTTGAAGGGCCTGTTTTGCAAATAATGAAGAAACCACCATTGGAGAGAACGAGCTTTCTCTTCACCGATCCGGAGCCAACGACGAGGCTTGATTCGACGACGAGAGAGCTGACCACGACGAAGAAACGAAGCTGAGACGGCCTGGACGAGAAATCCGTGGTGGATGGCTTCGAATCAATCTCGGGTTTGAACCGCAAGGAAGATGGGGTTGTTTCACGGCGAGCGTGAGGATGAAGAAGAGATTCACCACGGCGGATAGGAAGCACGAGCACCGGTTGTGCTATCCGGAGCACGAGCTCAGCCATGACGACGACTGAAGCTTGAAACAAAGGAGACGAAGTCTGAGTTCGAGTAATGTCACAGGGTTTGAGACAGCGTTTCGTTGCTGCGGGGAAGATGCACCGCGGAGCTTGGAGCGACCAGGAGTCACGGGCCAGTGTCACCGCTCGCTACACGGAGACGATCGCAGCGACCATCCACAACGGCTCGGACCACCCGCTCGGCTTGAAGAAGAAGGCCAAACGCGATTTTGTAATCGCGGCAAAACGCTAATTATAGCGTTTGCGATCAGCGACCAGCGTTTGCGACCAGCGATTGTACCTCTCTATATATAGTTTTAGATCCCAAAAACCCTAATCTATCTCATTTTCTCTCTAAGACTTTGTTTAATATTAAAAAAACTTGAATCTTTTCATCATTTTAAGGAAGTACTTCATCTTATATTTGTGTTTCTCTTGCTCATTAGTATGATTAGCCTTGAATCTCACATAGATTTAAGGTTTCTCATGGAGTTCATTGAGTAGACACTTTGTGATCTATGGGTTAAGTAGATTAGGGTGATTAAGTGGATATTTAGAATGTCTCTTGCTTAATTAACATTGTTCTATGCCTACTAAGTGTTCTTAATGCTAGATTAGACTTGATCACTCTTATCTAGATCTTAAGCTATTTTATGCCCGAAAGGTGTTTGTTAAAATGCTTGAATGAACTTAGTATTGCTCTAGCTTGAATAACCAAAGACATTTGATGTTAGGATTGCTAGATGGTTAGTAGACTTGTGATTTATGCATGCTTGATTGTGTTAGGCCAACGACAGTTGATGTTTAATGCTTGATTAGCATAGGGATTATTGTCACGACAGTGGATTAGTCTATTTTATGAGTTCTAGACCTATAGACTTGTTGATTGTTTTGTTTGTGCATCCTAGATTGAATCTTGATCACCCGATATCGATTATCTTGCCCATGGATCCATCCTTAGCTATTGATTGAAAGTTTGATTTTTGCACTTATTTCTTGTTTGAATTTGAGATCACCTTGTTTATAATTCTAGGAGTTTAGCTTGTTACCAATCATCAATCATCTTATTTGCTTAGATTAGGAAAGTTTGTGTATTCTTAGTGTTATAGATCATTAGTTCCTTGTGGATTCGATCCTAAAGTGCTGCATCGATATACCATTCGATTGTGGTAGCGTGCACATTAGGTTAATTGGCCTGTGGTAAAACGCAGTAATCAGTTTACACCAATCTTGATTTGTATTTTCCTTTAAATTTAGAGCTCTTTTTAAAGTTCACAGCTCGTTTTAAAATTATGTCTACAGGCAAATACCTACATAACAAATCTAAAGACTAGAAATATTAAAAATCTAAAGCCAAAACAAAATAAATCACAGGTATAATTCTGCAACCAGGTATCTTAAAATGGGATACTCGGACCCTTATAGGGCCCTGTCCATTTACGACATGCCCGTTTTAAAATCTGTAATTTCAGATCCGTCTATACAAATATCCATTTATGCATGTTTATTTTAAACCAGTTAAATCTAAAATACCTTTTAGGGCTGTTTACAATTTTGTTTTTGGGAATTACATTTTTTGTTAATAACCTTTTGTCATTTATTAATATAATTTTTAATAACTTTTATTTTATTTCAAAACCTTATAAGAAATAGAAATTCAAATTAAATAAAATAAAATTTCTAAAAATAAAAATACTTTAGTTTTATTAAATATTAATAAATTCATAATATCATAAAATATCAACAAAATTTAATCGGTTTAAATAAAATTAGAACATAAACAGTTTTTCAAAAAGAAAAAAACACAAACTAAATATAATATAATAATTTTGTTTCAAAACAAAAATTATAAAAAAAAATATTTTTAAATTTATTTCAAATATATAATTTATAATGTTTTTAATTTAAAAAACTCATAAATGAGCCAATACAGATACTCATTTATTTAACAGGTATGTCCTTTAACAAAAAAAAATAAAAAACAAAAAACAAAAACAAGCTTACCTAGGCCTGAGAATTTTGGGTATCGGTTCAGTTCAGGTATTTCGAGTAGTTCAGGTAGGAGGCTAGATGATCCATTTACTACTTGACATATTTTTGGTTCGGTTCGGTTCAGATAGTTTCGGGTTCGGTACAGATAGTAAAACTAAGAATTGGGAAATATCTCAAAAAAACTCAATTCTCATTTGGTTCCAGTTTCGGTTTGGTTACTTAGGGTAGTTTGGGTTAAATATCGAATATTTTGGATAAAATATTGAATAATTAAGATAATTCAGATAAAAGTCTTGGATATTTGAGATTACTTTGGATATCTAGGATAAAAATATCTGGATATTTTCGGATATCTTTGGGTAATTCAGATACTTTATAATAATTTAGTTTTCTTTAACTATTTTTGAATATTTTTAATAGATTTTTAAATTATATATTGAAGTATGTTATATAGATAAATACCAAAATAAACCTAAAAAGTTTTTGTCCCTAAAATAATACTCAAGAAAAAAAATGACCAAAATAGGCTTTATTAAATGGTATAAATATATATTTATACCCTTTGGGTTAATTAATCTAAACTTAGGGTTTAGAGTTATGGGGTTGAGTTATGGATGTGTGGTTTATAATTAAATAAAAATTTAAAAATATTAAAAAGTTCAAAATAAAAAAAGTCTATTTTGAAAACTTCAAAATAGTATATTTGAGAGATTTTCCCTATGTTATATATATATATATATATATATAATTAATATTTTATATTCAGGCATTCGTTCGGTTCTCAGTTTGGTTCCAGTTTGGTTCTAGTTTGGTTCGATTAATTTGGATATGGAAAAATAGAAATCATGCGGGATATTTGAGGGTTTCGGTTTGGTTCTTGATTCGGGTATTTGGATTCGGTTCAAGTTCGGTTCTACGGTTATGGTTATTTTGCCGTGGCCTAAGCTTACCTGTGTAACCATTTATTTGTGAATGTTAATAAACAGACCACAGTTCATCGTGTTTAACTAGGCCGTTTTAGACCCGCGGACTCCGAGCCCATTTTAACATATCTATCTACAACTCAGCACAAATAAAAGTTTTTGACTTTTTTCGTTGACCGCCAAAGAAGACGAAAACGAGTCTTTGACAAAATCACGACGCAGAAAAAAGAACGAATCCTTTTTGTTTCTTCTGTACAGAATCTTCATTTTACCTCTCTCTCTCTCGCTTCGAGTGATCGATTTGGTGAACTTGAGGTGGGTATATCTGTCCGCATAGGTATTTTCAGTCGACATGGGATCAATTTTAGGGCTTTCAATCAAGATCGCTGCTTTGGCGCTAGTTTGAATGGGAAAGTATAATCTTTTGTCTTAAAAGATAATTGTCTTGTTTCCTAGGTTTGTACTTTTAGTATAGAATCCAATCACCATGGATGATGGACACAATAGGAATCCATTTGCAAGTGTGAGCTCAGACTCGAGTTTCAGTAGCAGTGTGGCTGAGACAGATGATGATCAAACCATTGCACGTATATTAGCTGAAGACGAGAGCTTAAGAAGACACGGCATGATTGGGAAGAGACTCCCTCATTTAGATTCCATCCCTGTATGATATAAGCTTCTCTTTTTCACCTAATCTTCATAAACATTAAGCTAGAATCTGTTGATTAGTAACCTTTGCTTTGTATTGGTTAGCACACTCCTCGGGTGATATAAATGATGCAACATTAGACCATGAGCTGCTCTCTGCGAGGTTCTTTATCAACAGTTGCTTCATATCTTCATTTGATTGATTAGATTATTCATTACCCATCTCTCCTCAGGTTGGCCACTTATGGGTTAGCTGAACTACAGATGGAGGGGGATGGAAATTGCCAGGTAAACCTTAAGGAACATCCATATTGAACTTGTTTAGACAGAATATTCATCACATGTTATACTTCTTTGCCAGTTCCGAGCTCTGGCAGACCAGCTTTTTGGCAATCCAGATTACCATAAGCATGTAAGGAAGCATATTGTAAAGCAGGTACTTTATTGCAACTCTATTTCTTGCTCACAAATTTAGAGTCAGTGCCTCCAGGGATGAATGTTTTAGTGTATGTATCAACGAGGGATACTATTATATTTGATTCATTCTTTTTTTTTTTTTGATGGGAATAGACCGGGTGAATGGGGAGATCATGTTACTCTTCAAGCTGCTGCAGATCGTGTAAGTTTTCTTAAAAAAAAAAAAAGAAATTTCATGTTTTGAGTTTACTACAGCACTTTTTATAAATACTTAGCAAATATTGTGTCAGCAACCGCATCTTGCAAATTTCACATCATTTACTTGAATGACTGACTCAGCATTACTGTAGTTCGAAGTCAAAATCTGCTTAGTCACATCATTTCGGGAACAATCCTACATCGAGATACTTCCTCACAACAAGAACCCTCTTCGTGGTACAAACTCTCTCTCTTTCTGCCTTGAAGCTCTCTTAGCAACAACCTTACTCGGTCCTTAAATGAATCTTTATACTGCTCTGTCAGAGGCTTGGCTTAGCTTCTGGAGCGAAGTGCATTACAACTCACTATACTCTAGTGGAGGTAATTGAAAAAAGGAAAAAAAAAAACTCTGCTTTTCAAAGTCATTTATCATCATCACTGGTCATCTCCATTCATGGTTTCTCCCAATCTCAGTCTCCTATTTTCTAACTAGTAGTTTATTGGTCTTCCAGATGTTCCCATGAGAAAACCCAGGAGGAAGCATTGGCTCTTCTACGATTCGTATAATCATACATGTATGTACTCTTCTTCATACTGTGTGTAAACTATGGACTTAGCTCACTCTATGTAACATATGATGTATCATTGGTTCCCTCTCAACACTTTCATTGTAAAAGAACGAGTAAACGTAAACATGTTATTTATTTAATCTTGGCACATTTTTTTCCCTAAGTTAAACTTGAAATTTTTTGAATCATTTAACGAAAGACAACCAAGTATTAAAGAAGGGGGACCATGATGAGATCAATTTGAACGGACCTGAGGAAGTACATTCACATGGAGTCATGGACCAAGTAACGTGTGATGTAAACAGTCTAATTCATTTTCTAATTTTTTTATATTTACTTTTGAGTTTCAAACAAGTAAAGCAATGGCTCTTATTAGATCACTAGAATAAAAAGAATCAAATAGGATCGGTCAGAAAGCATCATAGAAGGCATCATTTCTAGACAGAATCAAAGTGGTAAGTGCTCTTTATATAATGCAGTTTTGTGGTCGTGCTGGTTATAGTATCTTGATTCGATTATTGTGCTCTCGTGTGTTGAAGTTAGATTATTACCCATTGGGTAAAACTGTAATATTTAACATGATGAAATGATGATAAACATGATAATAACCAAAACCATGAATGATGCGGTATAATAAACGATTATAATCACGATTTTGAACAAGAAAACTTCAAAGAATTTACAATTTAAAAATAAAAATAAAAAGTGTATTCCAATCTCTTAATGACGAACTAGACTTTGCTATGCGCAACTGCGCAATGTTTGTTTTCACATTTATGTACATAGATACTTTTTACATAATTAATAGTATAGATTTTTAATGTTAATTATATATTTAAATGATATAAGAATATTTCAAATACAATAATTTTATAATTTTCATGATGTAGTTTAATTAATTGTTTCTAATCGTCAATCACATGTATTTTTTGTTTCTTGTTATATATTATTTTATTAAATTTACGGTTGATTATTAAACAAATTAATATATATATATATATATATATATGAAACACCATATTTGAAAATTGTTTTCGTACTTAATTTATGCTAGATTCTGATCTGTAATTCAAACTGATAGATTAAGTTTAGCAATTTTTATGTTTAATCATTCTAAATAATAGATTATTGTATATATGAAAGTTTATGATAAATTAATTTTTATACATGTATTATATAGTTTATTATTTTTAACCCGTTCCATCAAAGCATAATATTTTGATAAGAAGTTTTTTAGATTTTTGAAAAATAATATATTAACTTATCAATTTCATATAGTTTTATAATATTTAGTTCAATGTAATAGTTTTCTTATAATATTACAGATTATAAATATAAAGATAAAAAGGATAATATATTTTTTATTTTATAAACGATAACTGAATATATATATATATATATATATATATATATTAATGTATAATGCCATTTCATTTTTTGTTATAATCTTTTTAACAGATTTGTTATACTTTTTAAATATATATATATATAAAATAAAAAGATTTCAAAAATATTATGATTAAGATAGTTAAAAGATATTATTTAATTAACATTAAGGAAATACATTTAATAAAATATCAAAAAAATGATCCAAAAAATTACACAAGAAAGAAGTCATGACTTCTATTTTAATATAATAGATTCAATAAGATAGAATTAAAAAAAAAAATTTGTCACTTAAATAGATTCTAAGGAGAAAAATGACAAAAATATGTATTATTAAAAGGTGTAAATATATATTTATACTCCTCGATTAACTAATAGAGTTAAAGTTATAAGTTATGAGTGAGGGTTTGGAAATGAAGTTTAAAATTAAAAAGAAAATTAAAATTTACAAAATAAAAAAGATTCATTTTGTTTATTTTTTATTAAAATATATTTTATGACAAAAACTTTAAATTTCTATTTAAGAAAATTAGTCTTTCTTAATTATATGAAAATTTCATTTTTTTTCCCAAAAACTCAAGTAGATACATGTTCTTTTGTTTAATTTATTATATGGAAATCAAAATATTAAAATGTTGAGATATGTTTCTAAATTTTATAAAAAAACAAGAATTACTATTTAATATTTGTGGAACAATTAGGTATGTTGGATTTATGTAGTTTTACCATATGCATATATACTCATTTAAGACGATTTTATCAATAAACAGAAATGGGAAGTGAAATACTAAAATGTAAAACAAAATAAAAAAGAAGGCATACCTCCCATTGCTTACTTCTTCTTCTTCTTCATTCTCTCTCGCCGAGAGAGATCTTTCCTTGCAAGTTCACTTGCGTGTGTCCCTTGGTAATTGAAAACCCTAGCTAGCTACCCATTCTCGAAGGCTCATTCCTTTGTTTTAATTGAAAATCCTCTTCTTCTTCTTCTCTAATCGTCGATCATGGAGAGATCCGATTCTAGGGATTTCTACAACTTTGTTCGCTCTTCCTCAGGTTACTCTCTCGAAAGGATGTTTCTTTCTTCTCCTTTGTGATGTTAGCTGATTCTGGATCCGGTTCTGTGTATTGCTTGTTTCGTTTACGTGACACACATAAAGGGAGGATATTTATGCTAAAAAAGACATATGTAGTTGTGTTCTGTTATGATTCTAGGTCACCGAACTTATTATGTCTTGCTTAGTTGTTTGCTCTAATCGATGAATTATCATAAAAAGGTTTGATTCTGTTTTGTGATGTTTATTGTTATCACTTTGATCGAAAGTATAGATTTTTTTACTCGTGTATGTTGTAACATTACGGTTGTGTTTGTGTCTGCAGATCAAAATAGTTCGCTCTTTGACGCATCTCAGTATGATTTCTTTGGGAAAAATCTTGACGAAATGTCATTGGGAGCTTTAGACGATGATGATGAAGTGATCGCTTCTGTTCTTGGACATGCTGATGCTGATGATGAGTATCACTTGTTTGATAAAGGAGATGTAATGTGTTTTCTCTGTCCATCTTAATGGTTGAAGATGTTTTTACTTATACATATATGTTGATGATTCCAGTGTGCAGGTTTAGGATCATTATCTGACATGGATGATCTTGCCACAACTTTTGCAAAGGTTGGCATCACTTTTATTTTTAAACACTACGATGATGATCTTTGTATCTTAACTAATAGTTACAATGGTCATGGATATACCTGTTGCATGCTTTGAATTGTTGTCGGTGATTTTGAATCTACCTGTTCTCTTTTGTATAGCTCAACAGAGTTGTTACCGGACCTAAACACCCTGGAGTTATTGGTGACAGAGGATCAGGATCCTTTTCAAGAGAGAGTGAGTTGAATTCTGTAACTTCTTTACTAGTATATACCTTTAGGGTCATTTTAAGTTAAAGATTCTGTATCTTATGTGCTTGTCTGAAACATCAAATGACCTGTCTCATTTTGTCTTTAGGTTCTTCTGCCACCGATTGGACACATGATACGGAGCTCACAAGCTGGTTGGACGAACGAGATCAAGAGGCCAATAGATGGTCCTCACAGTCGCAATTATCTGCTCATTCAAAACCTTTGTACAGGACATCCTCTTATCCTCAGCGACCACCGCAGCTCCAACACCACAACAGTGAACCAATAATTTTACCAGAATCAACTTTCACTTCCTTTCCTCCGCCTGGTAGCATATCTCATCAGACTTCACTTGGAAACCTCCATCGTGCTCCTTCTCTTCCTGGTGGTTCTCAGTTGAATTTTATTGCACCTACCCTGCTGTCCAGTTCTAGTTCTCATCTTTCAGGGTTGCCGCACTGGTCTCAGCATAGTGGTAATTTGACTAGACATGCCTCGTGTGGCCCTACGCTTGGTAACATGGTGCACCCTCATTGGCTCACTGATCCTGGTCTTCTCCACGGAGATCATTCTAGTTTATTGCATAGTCTGGCGCAGCAACAGCACCAACAATTGCCTCCTCGGAATGATCTTTTGGCACAACATATGATGGCCCTCCAGCAGAGACAGTCGTATACTCAACTTGCGGCGCTACAGTCCCAACTGTATAGTTCCTATCCTTCACCATCACGAAAAGTCCCTTTCGGGGTTGGTGAAGTTAGGGAACACAAACATAAGTCATCTCATAGAAGTCGAAAGAACAAAGGCATCTCCCAACAAGTATCAGACGCAGCTAGTCAGAAAAGTGAAAGTGGATTGCAGTTTAGATCAAAATACATGACTTCTGAAGAAATAGAGAGTATACTCAAGATGAGGCATTCTAATTCACACAGCAATGATCCCTATGTCAATGACTATTACCACCAAGCTCGGCTTGCCAAGAAGTCTGCCGGATCTAGAGCAGTCTCACATTTCTACCCTTCTCAGTTGAAGGACCACCAGCCTCGGTCCCGTAATAGTTCTGAACAGCATCCACAAGTTCATGTAGATGCTCTTGGAAAGATTACACTTCCTTATATTCGCAGGCCAAGTGCGTTGCTCGAGCTTGACTCTTCCCCTGGTTCCAATGATGGAAGCGGGGATCATAAAGGCTCAGGAAAACATTTGGAGCAGGAACCTCTTGTTGCAGCTAGGGTTACAATTGAAGATGCTCTTGGAGTTCTTATTGACATAGTTGACATTGACAGGCATCTCCAATCCACAAGGCCACAGGACGGAGGTGCTCAGATCAAGAGAAAGCGGCAGATCTTGCTAGAAGGATTAGCGACAGCACTCCAACTCGCTGATCCGTTCAGCAAAACCGGTCAGAGAGCTGGGTTGACTGCTAAGGATGATGTTGTCTTTCTTCGTATAGCTACTCTTCCAAAGGGCAGGAAAATGCTTACAAAGTATATACAAGTTCTAGTTCCAGGTACTGAGATTGCTCGAGTTGTCTGCATGGCTATATTCAGACACTTGAGATTTCTATTCGGCGGCCTGCCTTCAGATACTCTAGCAGCAGAGACGATTGTGAATCTTGCCAAAGCAGTCACGGTCTGCGTTCATGCCATGGACCTTCGAGCACTGAGTGCTTGCCTGGCAGCTGTAGTGTGTTCTTCAGAGCAGCCACCTCTGCGTCCTATTGGAAGCTCTGCTGGGGATGGTGCTTCAGTTGTCTTGATATCTCTTCTTGAGAGAGCTGCTGAAGTAGTGGTGGTTCCTCGAGTCATCCATGATGGTCTATGGAGAGCCTCATTTGATGAATTCTTCAACCTTCTTACCAAATACTGCAGGAGCAAGTATGAGACGATCCCCAGCCAGAACCAAGGGAGTGCAGCTGATGTTTTGGAGCTGGCGATAAAGAGGGAAATGCCTGCTGAGCTTTTACGAGCGAGCATACGTCACACCAATGACGACCAGAGGAACTATTTGTTAAACTTTGGCCGTAAACCGTTGACGATTAGTGAGCCGGCGTCGCATACAAGGGGTGGTCAGATCAACTCTGAATCTGTGAGCGGTTTACCAAAGAGAGAGAGAGAAGTGATAACCAATGGGGCTTAGAGGATTACCAGTTCGTGGTTTTGTTGGCTGTGGATCAAACAAACAGTTAAGGGGTGTTTGTGGGGGGACTCAGAAGCCAAACTTGTAAGTAATCTGGTGGTGTAGGAATCTTTTTACAAGGGTTTCAGGTGATAAGTGCTTTTAGATTCTGCTCTTCTTCATTTTTTTCTTTTACTTTGAACTCTTTCTTATTATAATGGTGGACAAATGCAACACTGCGTGGTTGTGTGTATTAATGATGATGGGAAGAAGATATGTCTTTTTCCAAGGGGAGCCATATTTGGGTGCTCTTTATGTTGAAAACTCCATTGTTAGGGAACAAAATAGGGATAGTTAGGACTTGGAACTGTTTGTGTACAGAATGGTGATGAACCCTTTATCCGGAGAATATTGAGATTGGAGCTAGAGCATAGGATTAGGTGCTTACCCTCTTGGATTAACAGGTTTAGGTTGTGGAAGCAGCTGGCTGGGTAAGGGAGTTAAAAAGTTTGTTATCTGGCATGTTTCTTTAGTCCTGCAATAAATAATCTGAACACACAAAACCCTCTTTTGAAAACTGTTGAGGACCCTCTTTCTTTCTTAATACATCTTGTCTCTCTCTCTCTCTCTCGTTGGTTGTTTCAAGATTTCATTGAAACAAATGCTGGAATAGACCAGAAGGCCACAAAAAATATCTGTAATAGACCCCTTATGTCAAAAACATAAAACTATATTTACTCCACATTTAGCAAAGAAAAAAAATGACTGGAAAATATTTATAAGTTGCAACTATGATAAACTAGAACTTAGCACTATAGTGTATCACCAACTTGAAGTGTAATATATGTCGCTTCTGTTTACTTTAGCATTGGTTATCAGGTAAATCGAATAAACGAACAACCTCTTCATTCATCATATATATGAATGCGAGACTTCATGCAAGAAATACCATAGAATAAGCAACTAATACAAAAAAAAAGAGTAACTAATACAAGTGATCCGAATTTACACAACTTCTACTGCAACATCTTGATTTAAAAATTAAAAACAAGAATTAAAAGAACTAGAAGTTCATCGCCGAGTATATGTAAAAAGATGAATAAAAGCTAGACTCTTCATAAACTCTAAGAGAAATTTTGTTTTATTTCGGTAGATAATCCGAAGAAAAAGGATTAAAAATGTAAATTAAAAAAAACTTGGGGTTTAGAAATTATGAGAAGAGGAGGAAGACGTGGAGGTGTAAGTGTAACCGTAAGGTGAAAAATATTTGCTTCTTTTATTTCTCTTCTCCAAGAACCTCTTAACAGATCTCTTCACAGAACACCCTAAAGGTGATTCTAGACACTCTACCGTCGGAGTTAGTTCACGCTCCTTGCTAGCCATCTCTAGTACTGCCCTTATCTTCGTATAGTATTTATCAGCCATTAATTAATGAAAACAAAAAAAAAAACATGAGCAAACATATATACAAAGAGAAAATAAAGATTCTACCTGGATCTCTACGAGATCGTATTCTTGTAGTTTCCCATCATAGAATGCATTGATCTCCTTAGTTTTTGTGGCTAGAGTTTTATTAGCCCTATAGCCATTTTTAAAAACGAACTAAGAGGCTTGAATTTGAAAGTGGAGTTGAGTATGTGAATCAATATTAAAAGATGAGAGGTTGTTGGATCTGAATAAGAAAAAACTCACGTAAAGTCTCGGCGACAAGATTGAAGCGAAGAGGTTACTGGAGATAGGCAAAGATCTAGGCTACTATTCTTCATGATCCTCTCTGCGTAAAGATTCTTGGTTTGGTTTATGGAGGTTAAGATATAAATGCTTGACATATATATATATATATATATATATAAACTACAAATAAGAACGTGCACTTTCATTTTTTGGAGGAAAAACAATAAATATCAGCAACATTTGTCACGTTCTTTATGTTTTCAATACCAAGAAAAAAGGTATCTTAAAAGTCGGTATGTATACATACATCAATCAAAGTGTCTGAGGAAGTATCTTGAGTAACGTTAATGTAATAACTTTGTATTTTGAATGTCTGTGGTGTGTTTCATTGTTGGTTATGTTTATACGTTAGATCCAGTTGTAACCAGTTTCTTGTAGAATGTAAATTTACCTATAAATTGGTTTGAAACCTCACGTAATTCTGTGGATGTATTGTTGATTGTTAGGCTTTTATGTATGCTGTCCTGTTATTTAAATTTACATCTGTTGATTGTTAATTAGGCTTGATTATTGATTTGTTACATTTTATATGATATGATATAGTTTTATATTAAATGGATAACACATCAGTGGTGTGTCTATGATCAAATTAAAATGATGCGTTTATAACTACCAATATTTATATAAAAAGTTAGAAACATGACTTTTAGGTTTGTGGAAAGATTGGTCACATGCAGTGTTTTTGCCATGTGGGGTTTGGTGCCGTTTGGTTTAATAAGCATTCCATAAATAGAAAGTCGATTCCTAAATAAGGCTGGTGTGTTTCTTTTGATTTTTTTTTTTTGTTTTGTTTATTGCATTACGGAATTCATTTAATTTAGTAAGTTTATTTTCTTACTAATTGGAAAATTTTAAGGGAAAATTGCCAAAAATGGATGAAATATGTATACTATTGTCCCCTTAGAACAAAATTTAGGATCTTTGTCCCTATAGTAAAAACAATAATGAATACCCCTTTTTGTCCTTATTCTATTGAAATTTTCCTAATTAAAATGTTAATTATTTTGTAAATATTTTTTAAATAAATATTTTCCTAAACACGGCGGGTGGTGCTTGGGACAATGAGAAGAAATACATAGAGACCGGTGTACTCGGTGGCAAAGGAAGTGAAGCTCACAAAGCAGCGGTGACTGGTGATACGTAAGCATTTAGTTTTTATTCAAAAAAATCTCAAATAAAGCTCTCTATTCCTAAACGTGATTTTCTCATTAGTATTGATTTAAAAATTGCAGTGTGGGAGATCCGTTCAAGGACACAGCTGGTCCCTCTATTCACGTGCTCATCAAAATGCTCGCGACTATAATTCTTGTCATGGCTCCTGTTTTTCTGTGAGAAAGAACCATTACTTTACCCACCTAGAGTACGTCTCCTCTGCACATACATAGAGGTAGGGAGTGAGAGAAAGAGGTTGGTTATGATTATGAATGAGTCACATGGATTAATGGTTTTGTGTTTGTTTCATCTGAATAAATGAGATGTTTTTTGAGTTTAGTGACAAAGCAATTCCAGAGACATTTAAATTAACTGCAGTTTGACTTTTGGAGGTTTTGTTGACTCTCACTCTTCTTGATGAACATCAAAACTGCAAAAAAAGAACAAAAACATTTATCCAAAAAGACGTTTTTAATTTAAATAATTGAAAGAAGAAGAAAAGATGAAAAACGCATACGATGAATCCCTAAATCGTGTGAGAAGTGGAGGTTTTCAATTTTTTTTTGGAAGAAAACTTAAAAAAAGAAATTAAAATATTAAAAAGATTTACAGAATATTACTTAACCGTTTTTGGCTAGATTTTCGGATCTTGTTTATTTTTTTTTTCCAGAACTTACATTCTACCACTATAGAAGGTAGACGAAGAACTAGGATATGGTATACGACGATTGTAGATAGAAAAACAATGTCAAGAATCCACTTCCTACCGAGCTAGATAAATGTTTATCTCTACGACTTACAGTCAACCAAAACCGTAGATTACAGAGACTTCGGTAGATTATATATTCTGAACTCGTAGTTATATATGTTTTTGATATATTGCGCATCCTAAGCCGTTTAGAACGCTGTCATTCTGTTAGATTACATATACTACATCTCCGTAGATGGTAGATCGTAGATACTAACACATTTACTCCATTTTTAAATTTACAATTTAAAGATATTTTATAAACAAAAATATTTTTCTTATATGAACATGCTTATCTACATCAAGTTTACTATTTTTCCATAATTTCTTATCTTGTAAAAAAAATAATATGAATTTTCAAAGACAAAAAGGGTAGTGAAAGTCCAAACATGTCAAAAATTGATTTTGTTCTAAGGGGACAATAGTATAGATTAGCTTCCCAAATTTTAAACTAATTTATGTTTTTTTGTTGTTGACGAAGCTAATCTATGTTTATTACTGGACTCAACTAACCAAATCTCACTAGCTAGTATACCAGTAATACCCAGAAAACTATAACGTACGTCTATGTCTAAGAAACATACATTCGTTCTTGATTAGTTCACACAATTAAATTGTAGTCTTTATATTTTACACACAGTAACACGAACTTCCTTTCGTCTTGATGCAGTAGTTTGAGTGAATTAAATTGAAGATAGACAACATACACACCTTTATCTCAGAAACTGGGTGAATAAAGTACACTGGTTTTCTCGCAAAATATAAACAAACCATCGAAATTAAATACAAAATATTTCATAACTGAATGCAAAATGCTATTGAAGTGGTTAAAGCAATATTAAAGTTAAAAGGTAGGTATAGAGAAGTTGACATTAGTTTATGAATTAATACACGTGAAACATGTTTTGCAAACTATTCACAAGTCATAAGTCACGTGCTCCTTTTTTCTTAACGGGGATTTAATAAAAAAGATAAATGTC
The DNA here is from genome assembly GCA_905132885.1 of Moricandia moricandioides. Classification (NCBI taxonomy): domain Eukaryota; kingdom Viridiplantae; phylum Streptophyta; class Magnoliopsida; order Brassicales; family Brassicaceae; genus Moricandia; species Moricandia moricandioides. The sequence continues at coordinate 46,305 of CAJHQQ010001836.1, forward strand.
ATGAGCTTGGAAGTGGACACATGGGAATTAATGTGACTTTGATCGAAATATGGAATTGAAAAGATGTGCGAAATGTTTTGATGTTTAGTCTACTTTTATTAGTACTTACGACACTGAGTCACTGACCATTTGGCCCACGACATTATGGCATGACCTTATAAGAAAGTACTACACAACACGAATTCATTTATATTAAAAAGAATGATAAGGAGAATTACATTTACTTTTTTCTTTTTTATAAACGTCTTGAATCTCAAAAGTTTTTTAGGCGTAAAGATTAATGAGATCCATAAAAATCTGGATTTTTTTGCCACTTAAAACATCTATAGGTGGCTAAGGAAATTTGAACTCATGGTAGAAGCTCCAAGCTTTACCATTATGCCAAGAACACTTGGTTAGAATTACTTTTACTTTTATATCTAAGATTTACTATTTTCAAAAAGGTGTTCTTTATTAAATCATAAATTAGTGGAAGAATGTAGACATGGCGGGTAAATAGTATTCTATCTGTATTTAAAAATTGAATGTTTTAGACACCACATATATTAACAAATTAAATACACTTCATATCTATTACTTTTTCATTTTATTTTTAATTAGTTTATTTTTAAGAAATAAAAATAAAATACTTATGTTTTGATTTATCTTTAGCTTTTAAAGTTGAATTCATTAATTAAAATCTATAACATCTTCCTTTAAAATAAAATAAAAGGTAAAACATCAATTATTAAAAGAGAAATTCCTTATGACATTTAAAAAGTTTTTATTATAAATATAGTACACTATGGTCAAAATGACCAAACTATTTTATTAAATAGGTATATATACATTTATACTTTTAAGATTAATTGGTTTAAATTTATGGTTTAGATTTGAGGGATGAGATTTTAAAAAACGGAATAAGATTTTAAAAATAAATAAATAATTATAATTAAAAATAATAATTTTCAAAATAAATTTTGAAATTCGTTTAAAAATTAGAAAAATTCAAATTCTTATTTTTGTCAAAAATGTATAATTCAAAAATTATAAATTATTATATATATTTGTATATCTATAAAATAAGAATAAATAGTCTTTTACCTCTTTAGTGAAACATTTGTTTATCATTTTGTGTGTGCTATTTTGATGAAAAATCCTATTTTATAATCTTTTGAAAGAATTTCTCTTATTAAAATCTGGATGGAGTAATTAGCACGAGTTTATTTGTACTATGATAAGCGTGCTTTTAACATCTAATCTTTATGGACTTGAGTACAACTTTGTTCTGAGGACAAACAAATGAAATTGAAGCTATATTCCACCAATCAATTTGTTTTGTTGTGTGGAATTCATATGTAAAATGTGAAGTTGCTTTGTATAACAAAACATCCTTTTGGATGTTGGATTATGGCTGGGAGTCTGTATTTGGGCCTATGGGTCCCAATGGCTTAAATCAGATGGCGTTAGTAGCACGGCCCTATCAACTTTTTTCTCAGTCTATTGCTCTCCTCATCAACTAACAGAAAAAAAAAATACTCCATGTGGAAATTATAATGTTAGCAGGAACAAAATATTAACACTATATATGGCTTATGTGATTATATTTAATTATTGATTGACGTCTCGGTTGAAGCAGACACAGTTTCCATTAGTTGTACATATACGAAGACAATATCTAATGTATTTTGATATTTTCACTTTTAAGATAGAAATTTTTTATAATATAGGTGAAATATGATCCGATGTATTTTTCTGAAATAGCAATCTTCAAATGTAGAGTAAAAAGTAGAGAAATGCTATTTCTTCCTCTATAAATAAAATAAAAATTGAGATCTCTACAATAGAGGAAAGAATAGAAGTGAGTTGGAGCAATTTAACCTCTAAATGTTATTATAGAGGTGAAAATAGCAATGAGTTGGAAATACTCTAAACTAGACTTAAACCATGTAAACTAGATCACTAATACTTTTATGGAGTAACATATATTTCTTAAAAATATGCAAATCTTGTAGCTAATCTTCATCTCTTTAAATAACTACACTCATTCTTTCCTGAAAACAAAATTACCATACAATGAAAGGATATTCTCAAGTTCACTCTCAAGAAAAGCTGAAATCAAAATAGTTAATCCTTAAATAACATAGAAATTGCTTAAACTACTGCATTCTTAATACCACTTTCAGTTTACATGTTTACATTAACCGCATTTACCTTTAGTTTAGAAAAACGTAAATAGATATTTAAATCTCTATAATTAACTAATTTAGACTTTGAATTTAGATTTGAAAGGTGGAGTTTTGAAAGGTGAATTTAGAATTTTAATAAATAAATAAAGACTTCAAATTTAAAATATGTTATAATTTTATTATATACTGTTTTACGTTATGGTGTAGTAGGCAACCATTATAAAATGAACAATAAAGGTCAAGTGGCAGAGTCGCACTCCGATCACCATAAACATAACAAATAAACGGAGGCCCCACTCTGAACATTTAATCAAAAGAAAAAGTTTAATAGTAGAGTGATCGTGCTGATAACATGTTATAATTGTATTATATATTGTTTTACTTTACAATATATTATCAAAGTTATTGTATTCGTGAAAGGGTTACATATATAAAATAAGAAATAAGAAAAGAAGAAGCATACCAAAAGAGAGAGAAAGTGTTAATATTATTGTTCGAAAGGGGCGTTAAAAATGATCGCATTACAACTTCTTATATATAAAAGATTTCGACAATTGTTACTGTGAGTTTTAAATGATATGGGCTCCATATCAATTCTCACAAGAAAGTGTTGCTGACTTTCGTAACACTCCCCCTTGGAGACCAATATTATTAGTGTCTTATGTATTTCATCTTTTGTTGTCTCATTAAAACATTTTTTGGAAAACTCAGTGGGAAAAAACTATAGTAAGGCAAAAGAGTACAACTGAGAAGCTTGCTCCGAATAGAAGATCGTTACATGTCTTGTTGATGACGCATTCCAATGTTGTAAACATGTTTTTTGAATGTCGTAGAGGTAGTGAGTAAAGAGATCTACAACATTGTCACAAAAATCAGACATATCTCACTTCAATTTATTTATTCTTCTCAAGTTCTTAGGTGTGCGAGAAGAACTAAATTGCTCTCCTGTGCAATGACTTAAGATATCTAATGTAATTAAGGATAAATATAGGTTCATATAAATCTATGTGTCTTTGTTTTCTTTTTCCACAATCTCCATCTATAGATCATAATTTCTACCATAATAGAATATATAAATTTGGAAAATGTTACTTATACTTTAATCCCTATAAAAATGTTACATTAATTTGCTTTTAAGGGTAAAGTAAGTATGTTTGTTAAGTATTGTGAATACAAAATTTACGGTTATTGTATTTAATTAAATGTGATTTTTCTTAAAGATACTAAAATGAAAAGCTCAACTATAATTTTAATACTGATATGAAACTAAAAATATATATACTTGCATAGTTCAACAAAGGACATAATGTAAAATTATTTGATAACAAAAAAATATAACATAATGAAATTAGATAACTTATACAAAAACAAACAGATTAAAAATATTTATACCGACAATAAAAATAAAACACAAGATCATTAATAATCGCAACAATCATACTACAAATTTTTGTTGACATCAGTGAAACTGATTTTGAGTCTTTCTATAAAAATGAGTTCAACTGAAAACAACGACAAAAATTTTAAAAGAAATTACAAAAATAACATTCCATACATAATTAAAGAAAATCATTTAAACTAAAAAATCTTAAAGAAAAAATATAATGGAATAAATTTATGCGTAAAGCGCGGGTGATACATAAAATTTGGTTGAACTCCCTTAGCCCAGCATTCTAACTACGGGTTCATTAATGATTATATGCCAAGCGATATAAGGTTATTATGGAGAAAATAGTTACATGAGAGATCTCAACATGATGCAAGACGTACCGTCAGGCGTGGATCTCAGATGACGGCTCATCATGGTGTAGTTAGATATAGATTCTCATATGACATGTATAATTATCGGCTGTAGAATTACTTATGTAATATTCATATAGTCTATAATAGCATAATTAACAAGACGTTAAAAAACATAAAATTTGGCACAACAAACATATATATATATATATATATATATATATATATATATATATATATATATATACACTAGTGGTTTGTCCGCGCTACGCGGGGGATGTTCGTTAATTTTGTAACATAATATTTAACGTGTGTTATAAAATCTAAATGTATATATTGTAAATTAACACTTATGTACATGAGCTAACAAACTTCATTTCAAGTATTTCAGTTTGTCTAATATTGTCAAACAATATCTTAAAAACTTATCTATATTTATAGATTATTTGGCTTGTAACGTGTATGTCTCACGTATTGTTATATTTTTAAAGTAAACTCTAAATAATTCATTGGAAGCAGAAAATAATATCCCGTAAAATTCTATAAATTAATAATGTTAGAACTATAATATTTTATTAATTTATAGTCATTAGTTTTAAAAGTTTCATTTCCAGATTTCTGTATATAAAATATATTTTCTTTGATTAAGATTAAAAACGTTAATTCTGCAATCTATATTAATTAAATTATATAAATTAACTTTGATTTTTTTTGTTCTGTGTATATAAGATATGAATCATAAAATTTAGATGAGTTTTATACATAATTTTATTAAATATTAAAATATATTTTTAAGTGTTAAGAAAAATATTAACTCTCCATTGTGAATATAAAATAAACTATACAATTTTTTTAATATGTTTATATAATTATAAATTATTAATTATGGTTTTAATAGGATGATATATTTATATCAATTTTTTTTTAAGTATTATTTTTTTGAGTTTGTATCGGAATCAATGAAGTTTATTAATTTATCGATGCATGTATTTACTTAAAAGCGAACATATAACTTGAGTTGCTGGCAACCCCTTGATGACAATAGTGTTTGGTTAGCGACCCAAAAAACGACAACACTATCCACTACCGTTCCATGAAAACTGATCCTTGCTTTGGTTGAAGTACATAAATTAACTTATTCATAGTAAATTTACTTTTATCCGCTGTGAACATGAAATTTACAAATTAGGGATTAACCCAAAAAAAATGGATTACTATAACCTTAATAAAAATCTAGTCCCAGAAATTTAAAGAATCTTGAAGTGCAATGACCATAGCCATATTCATGTCCACATGTAGACTCTTTTCATCATGTGACATGTCACACTCTTTTTTGAAAAGTAAGAGCTTGGAAATTTTGTGGCTAATCTACATCACTCACACTTTCAAGTTGGAGATTGAATAAAATACAGGCAATGATGAAGTTCCTGAGTGGTGTGAATCCGATAACATCATGTTCATTATTCCGTCTAGCCTTAATTTGAAACAGAATTAAGCAGTTGAGGATTTGCCATTCTCATAACCTTCTTAGAGCTGCTTTTGTATAATAAAGAGATCGAGACGAAACTATGAGCAGCGAAATTCCTTCCAGCTCCATATATATAGATGATCTAAAATGATTGACGAAGGCAGGTGAGGTGAAAGAATTTAGAAGTCGTTGAATGCTACAATAGCTTGCCATCATAACCATTGAAAAAATGAATCCTAGTGCTCGTTGTTGCTAAACCAAAAATAACATCAAGATCTAGCAACATGGGAAGCATAAAGATGAAAAATACTCAAGATATAGAAACGTACCTCAAAGTTTTAATGTTAGAATGTTCACCAGACTATTTGCTAATATCAAAGACAACCTTCGGCGGTGAAGGCAACCAATCGTCATTACCAGCTACTTCAATCACCTTCACATCTTCATCTTTCTTTATAACCTATATAAAAACAAATCTTAAATGTTGTAGAAAAAAACACAAGAACGGTGTGCTTTTTTCTCAGCCATACAAAGATTCAAGTTCCAATAAGATTAATGATAGGACCAGAACTAAGACGACACATAAACATAACAAAGAACAACCCATAATCAAATCAAACAACAGTTTCAGCTCTTCCAGAGCCCTAGGCATATCAACTTTGCTCACTGAGTTTTCCGTGTATATAATTCAAAGTCTATATTCTCGTGTTCCGTCGCAAAATTAATAATGAAAAACTCACCGGCAATACAAACGATCTGCAGAGAAAAAAAGATGTAAACATTTATGTAAACTTGGTAACGATAACGAAAGTATAAGAAAGCAATGAACTGGACGAAGTGATGAGAGTTGTTATCATATGAATCTTATTTATAGATTAGAAAAAATCATAATAACAGAGGAAGTGGGGAATGGAAATTAATGACCAAATAGTGGAAGTTACTATTGAAAGACATAACCGAGAATAGTAATTACATAGTGTTAAAGCAAAGAAGAAGCGTTTCAATAGGGTTTGTCGGTTGAGTTGCGGATACCTGAAACGATGATAATGGTGAGAGGTAGGGGAAGAAGTAGCTGGGCCTGGAACATAAAGGCTTGGGCTAGATTAAATTCTAAGAGGCATCTCTATTTTAATGGTTTGTTTACCCGTCGTAAATCAACAAAACTCTTGTTTTGATTAGCCACGTGGCAATTTTTGCCCCATACTAAGATGATGATGTGGAAGACTGTGGAGAGAGAAAAGTCTGTTTTATTATTATTGATATGTATATTAAGTTTTTTATCTTCTTATGACATGTGGAAGTGAGATTTACTGACACGTATTAATGTGACTCTGACCAGCATCATGGACCAAGGTATGAAAATCAGGTACGAAACATCTAGGCACCTAATCATAGCTTGGCTTAATGGGCTGTTAATGGGCCTTATCGGTTTGATTCATGAAGTTCTAGACCGAGAGAAGCTAATGGACTTGAAACAAAACATGGAGGCCTTGTTCTCATTCTGAAATCAGTATTTGAAGTTGTTCAAGAAATACCCAACAAGAAACTACATGTCATGGTCGAATAATATATCAATCTGACGGCAATTCTTTGATCGTCGACCATGCGAAAGGACGAGACCAGCCGTAGAGTTTTGCGACCACAACTTTTAAAATTTGGTCAAGTCTTTAGTATTTGGTCAAGTCCAACATATTTATCTAGTTTGTATTCCCTAGAATAAGTTTAGACCTTTGGTCTAACCCATAGCCTATTATATAAAGGGTAGCTATTGTATTGTTTTGTTCAGTCAACATTTTAATCAAAAATCTTTCTTTTTATTCTTGTTGAATCCTTTGTTCTTAGTGGAATATCGTAGCTTTTAAGTCTTTGGAGTGAGTCATATTTTCGGGCTTAGGAGTTGGAATATCAAGGGTCTTCTGCAGCCCTTGTGAGACCATTCGATCCACGTCCTTTGATCGTGTGTGCTTTCTAGCTCATTCGGTGCAAGGCTTATCCAATCCTTCAACCGTAGAGTGATCCTTTAATTTTGGTTGTATCATGTATCCTCAAGTATTATTTTCTTTTTTACATATTTTAGTTTTTTTTTAATTAGTGCCGTTTGGCCCAATATTTTTAATTGTGCACTTTTTCCTTGGATTCGGTCCAAACTTTCTAATTGTGACACTAAAGTAGGCTTTCTCTATTTTTATAACATATGAAAAGGGGGTTTGCTGACATATGTCCTCGTGTATTTTTTATTTTTACATTTTATTTTTATTTTTATTTAGATGACTGCAATTTGGTCTTGCATTTTCCATTTGTGCGTTTGTCTTCTTGGATGAGTCTCAAAATTTCTAATCCTAACACTAACCCCTAATGCACACAAATGATTCTTAAATACAACTCAAAGCACTAAGAAGATGAAAAAATGAGACGTTACATGTAATCATAACTGCGGTTTAGAGATATGATAAGTATATATAGATTTTTGTTACTATAACTGTAGTGTGGTGGTGTTTGTTAATATTCAAAGTCCTAAACTTTTTTGTTGGTTTAGGTATTTGAGATTTGAAAAACCTATAAAATAGGGTATCGAAGGGAAAATTAATTAGAATAGCATTTATTTTTGTAGATGTTTATTTTTTGTCTTTTAATTTCAACCACTGAATTAAACATAATCTAATTTGCAGATAAGATTAATATGAGAGTTTTAGTTATCTAATCTTTCTCGCAATAACCATCATCATAATTTATTGTATTGACAACTAAAATTTAAGATGAATAATGAAATAACTAAAAGTAATTTAAATATACTATAAATATTTAATTTATTCACAACTAAAAATAACATAAATTTTTATTATTTTATTATTTTTACTATTTTCTATTATTTTATTTATAAATTATATTTTTTTACTATTAAAAATCATAAAATAATTAATCTACAAAGAATAAATTAGAGCATAACACAAAATCTAAACCTAAAACTTCTACAATCATAGAGAAAAGTAAAAAGCTATAATAACACTGACTCAATAAAGATTTAGAGCTGAAAAGAGATCATGAACTAATAATAAATTATCTAACCTTATCATAAAGTGTCGTGTTCAGAACAAACAAAAAATAGAAAATGGTAGAAAGAAGACAAAACAATACCTTAAACATAAATGAGCACGATCAATCACCAACAAAAATAAAATAAAAAAGCAGGTTAAAGGAAGAATAATCATCGGATGATCAAAGTCCCCACAAAGAAGAAAGACACATGCCTAAAGCACCAAAAGCACAACCATCAGCTAAGAGGTAAGAAACACCTCACAAACTAAATAAGCACAGGCAAGGCGCTCATACCATCGTAGAACCACAAAGCTATCGATATAAAAGACCAAAGCTCCAAGATACTAACTCCGCACAGCTATACCAAGGGAAGTAGGGGAAGAAGAGAAACAACCTGAGGGAGAATGGAAGCTAACCACCAAGAAACCAAAATCCAAGCTTGAGACCTAAATAACCTGCTAAGACCACAGAGTATACAGAGCGGAAAACACTATCTAAACTTAGAGTGGCAAACATGGACAAAGGGAGAACCATCAAAAATGCAAGAAAAGATAAAATCTGTAACGAGATAAGAAAATAGAGAGGGAAAGGGAGACGAAAAGAAATCATCAAATTCTGGAGCCTTCCTCGAGTTATATAAGAGAGCATTGAAGTCATATCACTAAAAAACAAATCTTGAAAACTAAAACGAGCAGGGATTATTGAGGGAAAGCCAACGACAAGGAAAACAACATCAAAGATGACTAAACTCTGACCAAGCCCAAAGATATGCAATTTCTAACATCAAGCAAAACCAAAGAAGAAGAGGAGTATCCAATATTGGCCGGAACAGCCCAAAACGCCATGAAAAACACCCCGAACAACTAAAAACTCAGAAACATAATCTAAAACAAATACCAGATAGTTTCATAGGTGAAGAAGGCGAGGAAAAAAAAAGCACGTAGGTGAGTCTTTTTTCCGATGATATTGAGAAGCAGTGTACACCGAATAGGTAAACGAACATAGATGGTGATGTCTCAATGTCAAAATATGAGGAGATAGCAAAAATATCTTAAAAGAATAATTTTCAAAAAATATGAAAAAATAAAATACAATTTTCATGTTAAAGCCATTAATCTTAAAACCAACAAATGGTTAAATACAAAGTTATTGAAATTCAATATAGGCCCACTTCACCATTAACAAATACTATACACATAGCAACACATTATTAAAAAAACAAACACAGAATATATTAATCTATTATCTATTACTATATAACACAATAAAAACACCAAATAATACTCTTAACAAATAAAAAATACCACATAATTACATCATTCAAAAAACCCATACTTAACAACAATAAAATAATACTCCGCTCGTGCACGCTCTTAGTTTGTAAAAAAATCCACGACTTTTTCAACATGATTAGAATTTTCATTAAGGTTATTTTTATTTTTTCGTTGGACCAAAGTTAACAAAACTTATCCAATTTAATATTGTTCGGGTAAATGATCTAGCTTTTCAGAAAATTGTATCATATATATGAACTACAAATTGCCGTAAAAAATATAATATGAAGAACATACTTCTAACTTATTTTAGAAAGTAACGAAAAATATGATCATTAAATATGAGTTCATTCTGAACAAAAACAATAAATATGATTATTAAATATGAGTTCATTCTGAACAAAAACAAAGGTCACTGATGATTATTAACACATATACTCCCTCCGTTTTTTATGTTTTTTTTATGTTTGACGTTCTAAGATTATGCACATAGATTAAGAAACATTTAATTTGTTATCATTTTCTAAACAAAAACATCATTAATTGTTTATCTAACCACAATTCAACCAATAATAAAATCGATGTTATAATATCATTAGTTATTTAACATTAATTACTAATAAATTTTACATAGAAAATTGAAAACGTCAAATAATTTGGAACAAAAAATTTCTTCTAAAACGTCAATTATAAAAAAACGGAGGAAGTATATTATAAAGACTATCAAAACAACTTACACCAATCTAAAAATACACAAACCCATATGCACCGTTAGTTCTACAGATTATTATTCATTATAAGTTCAAAATCGTCCTTCCAATTCTAATCATACACCAAAGCAATAATTATATCTACAGATTATAAGGACTCTTATTAACAATTACAACATTCATAACAAATCCAGACTTGTGGTTCCTCAAATATTTTAAATGATTTTTTTCATTTAGGTTCATGCAAAAAAAACTCATATTTATGAGTACATATGATATATATAACATGGGGTTTATCAACTCATTATCAAAAATATAAAAATTGTTCTTTAAAAACTTTCTTTTTGCAAATTAGAACTATTTAAATTTTTTTACTATTTTAAGACTGAACACCAAATATATATGCCAATATTTTAGGAACCAATTAACTAATAAACTTACAAAATATTTTGAGAGTACTGAACATGACAAATTAATTATTGAAAACAATAAAAATCCTTAAAGCCAGGGGTCAACTATAGTCAACTTTTAATATTTGTTCATACTCAATTCGTTGAAAAATGGCCTATAGGGTCGGGTCAAAACATATCCAACACTTAAAATTTTCTCAGTAAGACCTTTTACCATCGTTTGAGCCAAAGCCACCAAAGCTGCTCCTTCCACTTGACTGAGAAGAACGATCCGAACCAAAGCCCCCGAAACCAGAAGAACGGTCTGAACCGAAACCAGAACGCTCTGAACCACTAGAAGAATAACGGTTGCCTGAACGGCCACTGCTGCTACCGTAACCACCACCACCTGAACGACTACCAAAGCTGGAACCGCGATCTCTCATGCCTCCTCCAAAGGACTCACCAGATCGACCGCCTATTCCTTCAAACATGTTTCCACCACGTTCTACAGCAATGCTAGGGAGCTGAATAAGATACAAACAGTTAATTAATACAAGCATTCAACATAAGAAACAAAGCATGCAAAGATTCATAGATTATATAACCTCAGTGAATCAGCTCCCGACTTCTTTCTCAATTCTTTTAACAGCCCTGGATTGATCTTGACTATAGATGAGAATGGCACTTCCTTTCTTCCCAGCACGGCCTGTTCGCCCGGTTCTGTGGACAAATGTCTCCGTGTTATTCGGAAGCTCATAATGAATCACCTTTTCACCATCACAAGATGAGTTTAATAAGATGAAGAACATAACTCGTTCAGACATATAATAGTGTAGTTTTGACTCACCAAATCGACATTAGGAACATCCAGTCCACGGGCAGCAACATCAGTGGCAACAAGAATATTGAAATGCCCATCACGGAAACCAGCTAGTGTTCTTTCCCTCTGAATCTGAGATATATCACCGTGTAAAGCTTCACATTTGAAAGTTCTTGCCAACCCATATGAAAGGCGATCAGCATCCCGTTTTGTTTGGGTGAAAACAATGCATTTTCCTCCTTTACCATGCTCCTGCAAAAGAAAACGATATCACAAACTGTTGCAACACAACATCACAGTTAGGCAAAAGATAAGGTACCTCATTAACAACCCTCATTTCAGGTCCTCACCAGATCTATTGTCAAAGGATCATTGAGATACTTTTTGGTAAGGGATCTGATCCAACTCGGCATTGTTGCAGAAAACATCATGCTCTGACGTTTCGCAGGCAACCGTTGTAAGATAATCTCGACATCCTCAGCAAAACCAACTTGAAGCATCTGATCAGCTTCATCGAGAACCACAAACTGAACCTCGGAAAGATTCAAAGCTCCACGCTTAATGAGATCAATGATACGACCAGGAGTATCAACACCATAGTCAAGCTGCCTAATCTGCTGTCCAATGGGAGTACCTCCATAAACACAAATAGTATCCAAGCTTGGAGCAGACTCCCTAAACTCCTTCTCAACTTGGCGAGCAAAGAGGATTCTTCCCACGTCTGTCATCACATTAAACAGGTAACATCAGTGAAATCTCAAATGATCGTTAGAGAGTAAGTAGGAATCAGAGGGATTGACAAACCCATGTTTGGCATTGAATTTGATGATTTTGTCAATGATGGGAATGCCAAAAGCAAGAGTCTTTCCAGTTCCTGTCCTAGCACCACCAATCATGTCACGGCCTTGCATAGCTGGCTCAAGCACAGCTTTCTATTTAACCAACAGACATAAGTCATCTCATTACAATCCACAACAAACACGAAAGCTGTAGAATTTAAAACTTTACCTGAATAGGGAAGAGTTTCTCGATACCCTTAGCACTCAAAGCTTTGACAATCTCAGGAGATATCCCAAGCTCACCTATCGCGAGCCCATCAAGACTGCTCTCTGAATCTGAATCTCCACTTTCTCTGTCGCTAGTCTCAGCTATCGCAAACCCGGCAGGAGACACCATCGACGATCTGAACTCCGACGGCCCAGATTGGAAATGAAATTTCCTCGCTTTAACACCCAAATGATTCCGGAGAGCGAAGCTAGGCTTGACATCGGAGGAGCCAGCTGGAGCTAGATCGGAGACTTTGGCGGTGGCGTGGTGAAATAGAGCAGCGTTAATGGAGGTCAGAGATGCGGAGAGTGTCCGCCGGCAAGCTCGGCGAAGTACTGTGGTGATCATTTCCGGGAACGGCAAACCCTAGAATCGAGAATTAGGGTTTTAGAGGGGCTTAGATGTGTTCAAGGGTTTTAGAGTTGGTTTCCGGTGGAGTTTGGTCAGTTCGCCTGATTAATATCTCGCGCCTATGAGGGCTTATTCGTAGAAAAGTTATAAAATTCTAAGATTCTTTTGTTATTGGTTTATGAACTTTTAAAATTTTATTTAAATCTATTGTTATTGGTTTGAAAATTTTTAAAATTATATTCAAAATCTCTTGTTCTTTAAAAAGTTTACTTGAATTTATAATTCTCTTAAATTTTATCGTTATTAAAATATAAATTTTTTATATTTTTACTCATAAGGCTCAACTTTGAGAATATCATGTATACATATATTTTTTAAAAAATTTATGTAAAAAAACGCAAATATACAATTTAGGACTATATAAAATACACATCTAATCTATTAAAACTGAAGTACATTTAGTATTTAACCCTAACATTTTCTAAATAATTATCATTGAATGCCACTGATACTATCTTTGCATCCAAACATTAATTCTTAATAAGAGAAAAATAAATCTGGGCTAAGCCCATTAACAATTTTTGTCATTAGAATTGAATACTTCATAAAAAAAGTGAATATGTATTATTCAAAAATTTATAATAAAAACAAAATTATACATATATATAGCATTAAATTAGTTTTATTTTTATTCATATTCATATAAGCTACCAACTATATTTGAACTATAAAAAGATAATAATGTTAATAGTTTTTTATTATAATCTAAACTTACTCATTTACAATAACAAAATCATGTAACTGTCCATAAAAATTTAATGACTAAAATACATACTAATATTTATTAGAAATGGTTATATATACAAACAAATACAATGTATTATCATTTGTAAGATATATATCTAATAAGAATAACTAATGTAATTTATAAATTTTAAAAAATAGTTACCCTATAATACATATATACAATTAGGTCTAGGACGGATCAAATATCTAGGGTATTCTAGGATATACGGATTCGGATATGCATTTGTCGGATTCGTAAAATTGTTATCCGGATTCGGATATTTGGGGTTAGAATATTCATTCTAAAATCCAAATACACGCAGACATCCGAACCTGTTTTTTAATTTAAAATAAATTAAAAACTAACTATTAACCATCTATTTATTATATTTAAAATTATTATTTAAAAAGCTTATGAATCATTAAAATTTTAGTTATTTTATATAAAAATATATATAATATACATAGATAACTATAATTAAATTTTAATATTTAATATCTGGATTTGAATATTCAGACTTATAATTTTGTTATCCGAATTTATAATTGGATCAATCGAATCCGTAAAATTATTATCATGATCCATGAATATCCGTTTTTCGAAGAGGATAAGATCCTGAATCGGGTAACGGATATTGAATATTAAGTTCAAGTCATATATACAATTATATCAAACAAATCTCTTAAAATATTACATTCACAAAATAACACCCGCACGGACGTGCGGGTCAAAGGCTAGTACATGTTAAACTTGTACATCATGACTTCTCAAGGACTTGGTGTACATCATCCTTGATTTTCGTCACAACACGTTTTTTGTTTCTGAATTTTGAATTTTCATCTCTTTCAAACTGTTTTATTTGTTTGGCTTACTCTGTTTTCAGCCATTATATTGTTTTTGCATAGCTATTTTATGGATGTGCAAATCTTATAAAAACAACAATGAAGTTTTTCATGTTTTCACCATCTTTCTATAATGTAATATAAAAAAGACAATGATAGACCTTAAATGTAAAACATACCAAAAACTCAAGAGTGCAAAAACAATTTATCATCTTTCATAACAAAAAAAAGTAAGCAAAAACATAATAGTTTCATCATATTTCTATGACAACAAAAAGCAAGCTAATTCTTTAGCAAAAACAAAAACAAAAAGCAAACTAATGTAATATTCAAAAACATAGAACTAATACCATATAAAAACAGGCTACCTCAAAAAAAACCATTGAAACAATTATGAATTCCATTAAGTTTCCCGTACGGCTTCCAGATCCTATTGCATCTGTCCACATTTTAGAAGCTATGATGTTTCTCCAATTATTAGCATAGTCTCGTTATTGAAATTCAAAAGTACCTACATCTCCATTTTCTTGAAAATTATTAGCTTCGTCATTTTCTTTATTGTTTTCATTGATCACTTCTTCAGGAAAAGCATCTTATCGATACTCTTTACGTAAGAAGTTATGTCATCCAGCACAAGCCAAAATTAATTTTGCTTGCGTCTTAAAAGAGAAAGGAGCTACAGATTAAAAAAAGTTAGAAAGCGAGATTTGAAGATTCTCTCGATCATGTTTCTTCAAGATGCATGCTGCAAATTGAATGACTCGTTCTGGTTACTAGGATTACGACCTTCACCCCCAAATTCTTGTAGATGATACTGAATTTCTAAATGGAGTTAAAAACTTATGTCGTTTGGCAAATCCACAATCTACTAAATAAAATTTTCCTGAAGAGTAGTAAACATTTTAATGAAATCAGTTGTATATACATAGAAAAATCTTGTAATATGAACTTAAATTTGTCAACCATACCTTCTGGAACTTCTAGTTTGCAAGTTTTTCTTGTTAGAGCATCACTTAATATTTTTGAATCATGAGCTGAACCTTCCCATCAACTAAGAACGTACATGAATTATAGATCAAAGTTGCAAGTCGCAAGAACATTTTGAGGTACAAATCCTTTACGATACGATAGCTTCGTACATCACACTTTGACACCATCGCAAATTTATGTGTTCCATATATTTCTCCAATGCAATCCTATAATGAAAACAATTAAGTTGTAAAAAAAAAAAAATCAAAGAAACTTTATCAATACGTGAGACAAAATCAGTACCTTGAAATATGGGTAAAATTGTGTGCTCTCTCTTATCTTGGCACATGTTGCCAGTTCAGGCTTTGCCATTAAATCTGGTGCCAGAGTATTCAATGCCTTTAGAACCTTATGAAAGTTCTCACTAGTGGCAAAAACTTATCTCTTGAGTATATCTATTGTGTAACAATATTTTGAACTCTGACTAACAGTGAGAAGAAATGTAGCTACCATCTCTTAAAAGCATATATTACGAGTATCTCGTAAACATGTTTTCACCCTAATAAGATTACACATCTTAAGAAATGAGCTTGGATACATACGATATAAATATCGAAAGTTCTCTGGCTCCTCCTTCAAAGCTTTTAGGATGTAATCATAAACCAATATTCGTAATTGGCCGACGAATAGGACATTCAATCTGATTAACACTCGTCGCTCTTACTAAGTTATCTAACATTAATAACATAGTTTCCAAATCTTATTCATCTCTTGATTGCTTCTTCTTATTTTGATTACTATGGAGATAAAATAATATTAATCCAAATCCAATTTGTTATAAATGAAACAATTCAAAACAGTCATAAATATAATTAAAACAAAATAGCTGCAAAATCAAAATAATGATCACTTGAGTCTGAGCAATAATCAGTTTTAGCTAATCTTGGCTTGGATCCAACCATAGCGCTCTTACGGACATATTTGTAAAAACACCTTTCATTCCCAATGAACCAATAAGAGTAACAGTTTTGAATTTGGTAGGCTAATCCAAATTAGTGTTCTCTTTCATAGCAGAAGCCAAACATAAAACAACACAAAGGCAATAGACAAATCTATAAGAATAGTGAGCTTTGGATGCTGAAAAATAAGCATATGGCTATTTTTCTTAAAATTATCATGAAAAGAAAATCTTATTTGGAGGAAGCTCACTCACGATGAAAATTCTGCAATTTGCATTATTGGCTGAAGATATATATATATATATATATGCGTTATATTTAAAAAGCTGGAATTTTTTAAAAGAACTTTTATATATCACTTTAGAAGAAGATTCTTTGGAGAAAAAATATATGTAAATCTATGAACTTCAGTACCAGTCACTGGAAATCCATGTAATAAAAAGTTTATAAATTTTCAAAATCATTAAATTCCACACAAATTCTTGTTTGAATAACATCTTACTTAGGGTTTAGAATTGAGCGGTGTGATAAAGTTTTAGAATGTAAAATTTAAGATTCTAATTAATCTAAGAGTCTTTTGCCTCTTAAGAAAAAAAATATTTATGAAAATATCTCTTTACTAAAGGTAAAAATAAATAATGGTACCAAAAATGTGGTAAATATGAAAATTTCTCTTTATTTTTTTCAAAATTTAAAATAATCTCCACAATTTACTTACTTTCTTTTATAAAAATTAAAAAATAATATTTTAATATTTTTTCTTATATTTTGGAGATTTTTTAAATCTTGTTTAAAACTTATTAATATTTTTATTACAATAATACGAGTAATAAAATAGAAACGGTTTTAAAAATTTGTGTATTAGATGAATAAAATAATTATTTAATGTGTTAAATTGGATAACAAAAAAGTGTGGATATTAAAAAACTTATAAAAAAAATAGTTGGCTAATTTTATAGAAGATTTTCTTTTAAAATAAAAATCCTATTAACTAATACAATAAATAAAAGAGAAATTGCATTTTATGCTTTAAAAATTATAACTAACAAATTACACATATGAACTCAAGTGATATAATGTGTTACATATTATTTCTATGACAAAACTACCCATCTCACATAGTGATACGAATATGATTTAACTGTATAACGTGTGGTTGGGCAGGTAAACAAAAATCTGGAGAGGGAAAGAGACACACAAATCAATTGGAAAATCATAGCATTTCGTTAGCAAATTAGAAGTAAACTAGAGTCAGGCGCACATGCGCGGGTTTTTTTCATTAATCTATTTTTAATTTTTAAATTAACATATTTTATGTAGTTAACCATTTTTATATATAATGTAATTAATATTTATCTTAATTTCTTTTTACATATTAGTGTTATAAAATTTTCTTTCTATATTTTTAATTAGAAATATATAACTAAACTTTTTAGATATTTATTACAATAGTCGACATTTTCTTTTATATGAAAATTGTTAGAAACTATAAATTATTGAGGAAAAAAAGTCTAGTTTTTTTTCTTTTTGATTAAATTGAGTATCATGGATTTATGAAAGGGTTCAAACTAATTTTCAAATGGAGGTGCAATCCAAGGATGGACCATCTTTCCAGATTTATTAGTGTTAAACATTTTTCTTTCCATATTTTTAATTAGAAATACATAGTTAAAATTTTGATAAATTTATTATAATAGTCAACATGTTCATTTATACCGGACTGAATGGAACTTATCTTGGACTTATGGAATGACCAGACTAATTCCAAAAAGAGAGGTGTCACCTCTTTCCGGATATTCAAATGGGCTATAAACAGCGGACTCATATCCGTGTAGCCACATGATAAAGCCTAGTTACTAAAAAATGTAAAGATTTTACTAAATTATAACTATGTTTGAAATTTAAGAATTATTTACAAAATTTATTATAGTTTTTATTAATAGCTTGTTAAGTACTATAGCATAATTCAGTACATGTAAAGAAGATTATAAACGTATGGATGGTAAATAATAAGAATATAAGGCCATGATTAACCCCAGTCTCTTAGCTGGGGTTTTTAGCTTCGGCTAAGAGACGGTTCTTAACTTTTCTTAGTTTTTAACTATGAAAAGCTAAGAACCGTCTCTTAAATAAGAGATATAACCATGATTAACCTCAGTCTCTTAAGGTGGAATTCTTAACTTATAATTTGTTTTTTTTTTACATTTTTTGGCTAAAAGACGTCTATTATATCTTTTATTTAAGAGACGGTTTTTAAGTTTTCTTAGTTAAAAGTTAAGAAACGTCTCTTACAAAAATTAAGAACCCCACCCTAAGAGACCATGGTTAATCCTAGACGCATCTGGCAAATCACTCTCTAAGATTTGCTTACACTGCCACCATAAATATTGGTGAAAACATGCAAGTATTTGCTTTTTGATTGTGAGTTTTTATTATTTTATCACTATATCACTTTTAAACTGATTCTTAAAAGTATTTTCTTGTAGTTTATGTGATTCGCTATATTAGTTTGGAGGTTGAATACTTGAGCATCATAAAACTTTAAGGTCAAGTAATTCTTATCATTATGGCATTATTGCATACATTGTATTGAAATTTGTTTAAGTTTTTTTTAAATGGATTCAGAATATTGTAAGTTTGTAAAATAATATGATCTAATTTTCAGTTACCATATATGTAGGTACAAATATTTTGTTGGAGGTTAAAAAAAATATTTTTTTGTGTGAAGTACATATAGAAATTAAAAAATTAACAAAATAACTTTTAGATGATCTAACCCATATCTTTGTCATCTTCTTCTTTTACAACTATTTCCTATCCATGTTGAATCTAACAAATTTACATTTACATTTGCTACCACCTCAACACCAAGTACCATTAATTCACGAGAACACATGTTGGCTCTAACTGGTAGCATGAAAGTAATATGGAAAAGGACAAGAATGATGAGAAAAAAAAAAGAATATCTATTAATTATATTCCTCCCCAAATATAATAAAGAATAAATATAATCTATAATTCTTTAAATATAAAAGAATGTTAAGGAATTATAAATAATAATTATTCCTTGTAAATGGTGAAATTTGTAAGAAATGATAAGGAATTCATTATTCTCGCTAATTCTTTTGATCACCATTTAGAGTCGTTGTTTTGATTTCAGCTTAATTGCAAACCCAGAAAAGCATAAGCCAAAATAAAAGGACCTAAATTTGGAAATCTAATTTATGAAATCTAAAATTCTCATTTGATGGCTCCAACACGGACTACAATCAGAGACGAAGAGCTTGGAGCTACAGACTATCGACTATGATGATTTTCCAGCTAAAATCATTAATTCCCTTTTGTAAAAACATTTTTTTTACTCTCTAAGACACTTTATCACTTTACAATTTCATTCCAAGTCACATTCCACTTGAGAGACACATTTTGAGTGTTCTTTGTCCATCGTACCCTTCTTTCAACTCCAAAATTATTTTCTCTATGCAAACATCCTATTTCTCTCTCGTTATCTAAATTGAATCAAGAACATAACTCTAATTGGCATCAACCGAAACAATCCATTGTCAATAGTATCAACCTAAAAAAAACCTTCTTCTCTCTCTTCACTTTGTATTCATCAATCTTACGCTTCTTTCCAAAATATATATTTACATTTTATTTGCTTATCACCTAACGATCACATTGATCGAAGAAGAAGAAGACAAAAAAAAAAAAGAGCTTCGGACAAATACAAAGATTTTTGTTATTGAGATTTAAGGAAGAAGAAAGAGATTGAAAAATTGAGAGAATAACGGTGGAGGTTTGGCGAAATCAGTTTCGAGAGGCGAAGAATTCTAACCCTCTGTTCGTGGCAATCTACGCGACGGTGTGCATCAGAGTTCTCGTCTCCTCCTTCTATGTCTTCTCCACTATTTACCCTCCCATCAATTCTCCACATCTTGGCTTTTTTCTCCTCCTTTCTTTCCAGTAATCTCTCCCCCCTCTCTTCTATCTCCATCTATGCATTTTACTGTTGTGGCAAATGGTTAATTTGCTTCAAATTTTGGATCTTTTTGTTGTTATGAGCTTCAGTATTGGGTTGATTCTGTAATCGAATTGATGTCTGAATAGTAGGTGAGATTTTCTAAAGGTAAGTTTCTCGTGGATAGTATGTCGCGGATTGTGTCTCGTGAATATGTATGGATGGGTTCACGAATGAATGGTGTCTCATGAATATGTATAGATAGTGTGTCGTGGATGGTGTCTCATGAATATATATGGATAATGTGTCGTGGATGGCGGATAGTGTGTCGTGGATGGCGGATAGTGTGTCGTGGATGGCGGATAGTGTGTCGTGGATGGTGTCTCATGAATATGTATGGATGGGTTTCTCGTAAATCTATGAACAAATGTAAAGGAGATTAGACAGGTGATGGACTCGATGTGGATGGTAGAGATTGTGTAGTTGAATATATATTACGATACACATCCGGAAGCTGCATATATTGTTATTAGATAATGTTTCACCCATCCAAGCATCACATGTCCACGCATCAGCTTTCCACACATTACTCATCAACGCATCACCCATTAACCCGTCTACGTATCTCTTGGACACGCATCACTCATCCACACACCACTCATACATGCATTACCCATTAAGGACAAAAATTTCTACAATCTATCTCGATTTTTTTACATCTAAAGCCACTTTCCCACTTTACAATTACCCTCTAGGCCACATTGTGCTTGACACATACATTCACATCATAAAAAGATCTAAATGCCCATAACTGAAACCAACTTGTGCCAACTTGGTCACTAAAGCGAGAAACCAAAAATTGATGTTTGGTGAATACTTTTTCTTTAACATATTTTCAGGTTTCTGGATTCATAGATTGTCTAATTTTTTGTTGTCCACAAAAACTTATCCACGCAATCTTATCCATAACTTTTCTTATACAAAACCTTGGCCACAACTTTCGTTGTGTTGTCAATTAACATAATTTATGTACATGTCTACACATTTTTGTTATAAATCAATAATATCCATTGAAATTCTTGGCAATAATAAACAATTGTATCAAAAACATTATGCATTGGATTTGAAGTTCCACAACTTATGGTATCAAAACATAAAAATTATGTATGGTCAAAATCTTTCTTTTTCTTTTGGTGAGGGTTTTGGTAACACGAATTCATATTTTGTTTGTGGTATAGTTTTCAAGTATTGTGGTATAGTTTTGTGATATCAAAACAAAGAAGTTTGTCCACGTTATCTATTATACACACATTAACACAAAACTTGTCTTAATGTTCTTCTTGTTTTATATATATTGTTTGGTGATTGAGTCATTGTTATGTCTATCATATCAAATTTTGATTCCCTATCCACAAATTTAAGAAACTATTTTTTATCAGTGGACACGTTGACATTTACAATATAGCTGAAACATTAGTTCATTAAAAAAAATTAAACAACTTTGAAACAAAAACAATAAGTTCATGTCGTATCCACAAATTTAATAAACCTCTCCATTGTGTTCTTAAAAAAAGGAGTTTCAATTTTATCTGTGGACACATTGATGTCCACGTCCACAACATAACTAGAGAATATATATAAAATAAATATATGACAATGGATGTTAAAAGATAGAGAATTTTATATATAATTTGTTGTGATAATTTTTTTAATATATACTTTAAAATTTGAGATAAAATTAATGAAAACTAGAGTGGAATAAAAAATAACATAAAATATCAATTATCAAAACAACTAACAACACCAAAAAAAAAGTTACAAACTCTCTCTCTCGTTTAACTAGGGACAAAACAGTCCAAACTCTCTCTCTTGTTCCATGGGATTGTGTCTCCCAAGTAAAAAGTGCTTCTCAATGTAATAGAAAGACAAAATGTGACCTATGTGGTAATCTGCTGTGTAAAAAAGAGTGATTCCAGAAAAAAAATAATTAAATTACAACTAATATTTAATGTACATTGAATAAATCTCGTAGCTAAAGATTTTATTATAAGGTCAAAAATTGAAATATATAATTAGTGTGTTTTTATATTTAGTAACAACATGTTAAGTCCAAATAAAAACATGCCACACTATAATTAAAATAAAACCTTAAATTAATAGATTAGAAGCGAAAAAAATTCTAGACTTAGAAGGTAGAATTGATGCAAATCACGTCAAAAGAGATAATTGTTCGAGCCAGCAAGCGCAATCTACACGGTGCGTCGAAGTAACGGTGAGAGAAAATCAGAGATCATTGACCTAATAATATTCTTATTGCTTACAGATCTGGGAGTCGTAAACAACATGGTATTTAAATTGAAGACTCTTTTCAATGAATTTGTTAAAACGAACAAAATTTTATAGGGCGTAAGGGATTAGATTAAGCAACTGTCAAATATGCAAAAGTGTAGCGGCTAAAAGGCGCAGTGGTTCAAAATATCTTGATGTGGGGGTTGCGGGTGACTGAATAGGGTTTAAGGCTTCAAATATTACACCCTATATACATAAAAAAAAACATAAATTCACAAAGTAACTAAAATTCCCCCCCCCCCTCCTCTCTCCTATTTTCTCTTCCTATCTCTCTCTACTCTCTCTCCCAAAATTTAATTTTTTTTCTTGGTTATTTGGCAAATAAGCCCATACTTTAAGTGAATAATTTGTTCTACTACATGTTGCATAGTATAGACAAATGTAATGAATTGATATCGTGAAAGGGATTGGTGACTAGGGTATTCTACTTCATGTTAATAGTATAAACCTATGTTGCTGGTTAATGAAGTGGGGTAGAGGGGTACTTCATGTGACATAATATAGCCTTATTATATGCTTCTAAGTATTGTACGCTGGTTAAGTGTGTAAGTTGTTTTATTGCCTGGCAATAGTATAGACTGGTGTGTGGAGTATAGTCGGCTGCATCATTTTCCATTTTTTATATGGAAACACATAAAATTGACCATAACTTATGGCATAATGTATGCCTTGCAGTCTGAAGCGGTAGAAGATAAAAACCAGTAAAACTAGCTAAAACTCGGTGACCTACTTCAAATATCGGTCCAAAACGTCAGCATATAATTAATGTGTTTTAAATTGTTATTACCTATGTTTCGAAAAGAGATTTTTTTAGTTTTTTCATATATATTAAAAAAATACATTAACTCAATATAATAAATGTGTGGTCTTCTGTAGTTAACATTTGTCAATAACTTTTAATCAATAGTAATTCGATAAAACTGACTTTTTGAAATTTACAACTTCTTCATAGAGATTACAAAAAGATTTTGTGAAACATTTTTCTAAAACATTTATATTAACGAAATGGAAGCAGTATTTCATAATCAATGTACAAATATCACTATTTAATTGGTTTTCTATTTGATTCATGTTCACGAGAAATAATGTAAGATAATATATTTTTGGCTCCCATATACTATTTTCACTTTGCTATATTCATAAAATTTGGGACTTTAGTTATACAATAATTTGAATGGTCCATTATTTGGTTTTTATCATTTAAAATTTTGAAGAACTTTTTTAGTAATAACATATTATATAATTAAAAAATTAAATTAAATACTATTTTTATATAAAATTGTTAAATTTCTATTAATTTATTATTTAATGATACATTTGAATAAATCTACTTTAATAATAATGTATGAGTTATTATATTATCTTAAAAAGTTTGCCAAAAATATAAATTAACATTAAACGTAATTTTTCATGTCATATTTGTCCATAAATCATGTCATAATTGTTTTGACATTGGTTAATTATGCATTACAAACTATGAAAATATTATATAGACGATATTACATCTGAAATTTCTACATGTCTTATGATTGATTCACGTCTGAATGCATCACCATGAGCCGCCCAGTGAGATCCATTCATGATGGTATTTCTTGCGTCATGATAAAGATCTCTTGTAAGTCTTTTCTCCAACATTCGGCATAATTGGTCTTCTCCATGATTGAAACCCAATTATCTTAAGGAAGGCAATGACATTGCTACATTGTACTCTCTAAAAATCAATTGTTAGTGTGTCATGTTTTTTTTTTATAATTGAAAGTGTTTGTAGAGAGTACACATAAGCAAAATTTAGAAAATCAATTCATAAATAATGTTTAGGGAAGCAATGACATTACTATAAATACATTACAAAAATTAAGGGGACTTAAATAAACATCTCCTATTTTAATAGCATAGATTTCTAGAAAAGAGGTCAATTTACACTTTGATCTGTAACTAGTTATCCCCTATATATTAAAAGAGAAGCAGTTTTAAACCTTAGGTTAAAGCTTATTCACAAAGTGTGTGACGTGTCTTCACAAGAAACTTTTATTTTGAAAAATGCTGATGTGTCGAGTGGAGAACGTTTCTCGTGAAAATTTTAATTTTAATGCAAACTAATATTTTCCTTTTAAATAAATCTCTACATAACAATTAATGCGTTCACACTTTAATTTTTTTAATCAAATCATTTTTATTTTATGTATTTTTAGCTTTGGTATTAGTGAATTGAAGTTATCTTCGTGCAACTACTGAAAAATATAATTGTTGAAAGAAAAAATTAGAAAATTATTAAGATTCACATCAACTAAAATGTTGGAGTAAGAATAGTTTTAAAAAGTGAAAGTTTCGTACTTTATTGAACTTTGCTATGATTGAGGTGAAAAAAAACATACAAATTCGGATTTTTAGTTTGTTCAAGTATTATTTTTTTCTTTTCAGAGTTTTCGTATCAAATAAAAATTTAGAAACATAATCAGATTGGTAGAAAAAAAATCAGAAAGCAGAAAAGCTTTAAAAGAAAAGAAATTCGCAAAATCGATTCAAAAACAGAATTCATGTGCCGAATGAATAGATCATATTTTTGATGCAACAAACCTTTTTCAATCATTTATATTATGTTTTATTATATTTACCAATAATTTTTATAAGAAAGTACACATTATTTGGTTATAGACTATGTAAGTTTTGCAACATGCCCACCAATATTGACATGACGTCCAACTTTTTTTTATTTATATTTTTAAAGTATGGTCTAATAATCATTTATTTAAAATAAACCCTAAATTTTTTTAATACATTTATTTTATTTTTCTTTATATTAGTAGAAGAAAATAAGTTTGGGTAAAATATATGGATCTGAAGAACCGAACCGAAATCTTTTTCAAAGTAATACTAAACATAAATTAAAATTGATTAAGTACTTAGATAGATCTAAATTTTTGATATTTGGATAACCAGACCCGAATCCAATCCAACATGATATCTTGGATACCAAAATATCTAAATCACAAATATAAACTCAAATATATCAATTATTTTAAATCTTATATCTATTAGATATTCAACATATGAAAATATCTCAATATTATTAAAATATCCACAAGTAAATATCTATAATAGCAAAAAAAATTCAAAATATTGAAAATATCTATATGTTTTCCATCTAAATATTAAACTGAACTATGTATTTGGTTTTACATTATTCAAATTTATATGTTTTATATTATTTATATTTTCTGATTTTGAGGACTTAAGTATATTTAGATTTTTGTTTGAAAAATTACATAATTAAAATGGATATCCAAAATCAAACCAAATCAACAATGATCCAAACCAACTCTAAACGAGATTCAAAATGAAATTTGTAAATATCCTAATCAGATTTAGATTTCTAATTCTAAAGATCTGAAGTCTGAATAGACCAACTAAGCCCGAACATATATTATGTCCATCTCTAGGAAAAATTATACGACAAATCCCTCGGTACAACGTAAAATAAATAATCTAAGCAACTGTTTCACTCTGCACACGGTGCGGGTTACTACCTAGTTTTTTAATATTTTTCAAGAGCTTTCGTCTTTGTCTCAGACATACTCTCATGCATGTCTCTATCTGCATCTTCGGTGTTGTGTCAGGTACCATCTCTTCACAAAACATGTTAGGAGAACGCCTTTAACGATATGGATCAGGGACGACAAAGGAAAGTTCCAACGCTGAATAGAGTAAAGGAGGAAATGTGATCAAACTACTTCTTTTCAGCTATGTTCGTTCTTTAAAAACTAGTTATAATAGGTTTTGAATATGGCTAACATAATAAAGAAGTTCACGTAACTAACGTTTTACATATATCTATCAAAAACCTGATGCTCATCCATAAACTCCGCAAATCTGTTAACATTTAACAAGAAACCTGACTTTGGCTTCAGCTCTTCACTTAAAGCACTACCGAGACATGTTCCAAGTAGTTTATTGTTATAATTGTTTTTAGTTATTACACTCAAACAAGACTAAATAAACTAATCCTCGTCATTCTCCTCATCCTCCCAAACTGAGCTGAGAGGGATACCTCCAAGTGATAGATTTTCCCAAAGCCATTTGATATGTACAGCGGGAAGAGAGGAGCATATTGAGTATTGAGGTTATGCAAAGTGGGTGTTGTAACTTAGCATATTGACTTGCCCAAGAGCATTTGTGAACTCCTCTTGACGTCTTGAGATGTTGTTTCCCAGGATTCTGATAACATTTGCTGGTGAAGGATTATCAACTGCCCAAATCATAAAATCTACTAAAATCCTACCAAGCATCGCATCTTTATCTCCTGCTAGAAAGAGAGAGTGAATTCAAGATATATAATTAATTTTCCTAGAGAAAAGAGAGTTAAAAGTATTCATCTGATGAGTGATTAAGCATGAGTGCTGGTGCTGAATCAAGGTCATCTTGAGTGTAGAGAGATGTGGTACCACGATAATCAAAACTATCAGGTGTTTGTTTGACCACGACCTCCATAGCACTGATGGATGCTTTACCAAAGTCAAGAGTTGAAATTTCATCTCCTAAGAACAACGGATCTGAATTAGAGATAAAAAGAAAAAGAAAAATAAAACACTTGATATAAACCTATTGAGGGTATAATGAAAGAAACAGAAAAAAAAAAAAGCGAATCAGCTGGGGGCTGAAGGTCATCCAAGATTTGGTTGGTATCACCATAAGCATAGATGTTCACCTTACCACGGTCTCATGTTCGAGAAACCATCAAAGCATTGAGACCCTCTGGTACTGGCAATCATCCACATCCCAGAAAATTCCTGTGTCTGCCGTTTCGAAACGCTCCATTTATATTCTAACATATCCCTTCCTCGTATCACTAGCATTCTGGACAGAGTATGTCTGTCGCCCTATCCGTCAAAGGGAAAAGAGAGATTTTTTGTGTGCCCGCTCTAGCGGCTTATCTAACATTGGAGGGGATTTCTGTTCTAATAGTTTTTTCAAGGTTCTACAAGTCGGTCTATGCGGCTCCTAGACTGCAACTCGGTCATATCTGATTTTAATAAAATCTGATTTATACCAATTTATACGATTCAAATTGATTTAAATTATTAAAAATTGGTTCATATTGATCTAAATTAATCTAAATATGTTATCTAAGCAATAATGTTAGTATAGATCCACAAATTTGTTTAATTTCTTTTGTTTTGCATATATAATTTTGATAATTTATCAAAATAATTTTATATTTCTAATTAAGAAACTTTGGTGGGTTTGGATTAAATGATCCTAACAGATCATACTAAGAAGTGTTGGGTTGGTTTTGCTGGCAATAAGGGAATTGGCCGATGAGAAACTGGTGATTTTAAGTAGAGTTTACTTACAATATTCTAAGCTACATATATAAATATATAGCTCCTTCTTGCCTCAAATATAAACATTTGTTGTAAGTTAAGCCCATTATACACTAAACAGTTGGTTCTTACATCTAACAAATAACATTGTCAACAAATTAATACAATCCTGAGCGTTACATTCACAATCCACAAGAGCTTTTTGTTTATACAACATAACGACCAACAGTTTCACTTATCCATGCTTTATTCCAAAATATCTTCCAATTGGATTCATCACTTAGATTTTTGGAAGCTAATAACAAACAAGTTACAACAGGAAATGACATGTATACTAAGATATCAAACACATGAAACAACCTTAGCTCTGTTCTTTTTATAGACACAACTTTAGCGTCATGCGCCAAGAAATTATAAAAGGATTTAAAATGCCAGGTCAGCAATAGGCTAAATCAGAGAGCTAAAAAATAATATAATTTGACGCAAACTACAGATCATCACGTCTGTGGGAGCTGCTAAAAATTACAGCGATGATGATAACGCGGAAAAGATCAATAGCGATATCGCCGGCGGCGACTTTTTCACGACGCTGCCTTTAAATTTCTGTATTTTGTTTGTTAATTATCGATCGCTCACATTGACTCGGCGTTACTCAAACGAACATGGCTCTTAACATGTTCTATGACTTTAAGAAATTGTAATACTAACACCAGTTAAATTATCATTGAGCCAACGAACACAAAGGAAGAGTGTGTACACTACATACTCAAACCCACACCTAATCACTGCTAGTTTTGGGAGTAACAAAAAGAAGTAGCGTTCGAGTTTTCTTTCACCTAATCACTGCTAGTTTTGGGAGTAACAAAAAGAAGTAGCGTTCGAGTTTTCTTTTAAAGCTTCAAACCCTTCCTCAATTCTATTAAATAAAAGTTTTATTAACATATAAATCCTCCCATTAAGCGTAGACGTTGTTGATGATGTTGCGCTCCTGATTCAAAATCTGATGGAAGAGGGTTTATATTATGTCTTGGTATGGTTAAAATAAAATCTCAACCTATATAAAATCCTTGTTATCATCCCTAAACTTTATTCCGAATTTTAACTCAAAGGCCTTTTAAGGCCTGTCCGTTTGCATATGGGCCAGTACGCGCGACCCGACCCTGAAAACCAAGTTTAAACCCTAGAACACCCGCAAGTTCTAAACCCTTCGCCCTCTCTCTCTAAATCCCCAATTCTCGATTCTAGGGTTTGCCGTTTCCTTATCTGAATCCGAAATGATCACCACCGTACTTCGCCGATCTTCCCTTTATGCGTCAAGGCGGACACTCTCCTCATCACTGACCTCCATCAACGCGGCTCTGTTTCACCATATTACTCCTGCTGCCGCCAAAGTCTCCGATCTAGCTCCAGCTGGCTCCTCCGATGTCAAGCCTAGCTTCGCTGTCCGGAATAATTTGGGTGTTAAAGCGAGGGAATTTCATTTCCAATCTGGGCCGTCGGAGTTCAGATCGTCGATGGTGTCTCCTGCGGGGTTTGCGATATCTGAGACTAGCGACAGAGCAATTGGAGATTCAGAGAGTGATGGGCTCGCGATAGGTGAGCTTGGGATATCTCCTGAGATTGTCAAAGCTTTGAGTGCTAAGGGTATTGAGAAACTCTTCCCTATTCAGGTAGAGTTTTAAATTCTACAGCTTTCGTGTTTGTTGTGGATTGTAATGAGATGACTTATGTCTGTTGGTTGATAGAAAGCTGTGCTTGAGCCAGCGATGCAAGGCCGTGACATGATTGGTCGTGCTAGGACAGGAACTGGAAAGACTCTTGCTTTTGGGATTCCCATCATTGACAAAATCATCAAGTTCAACGCTAAACATGGGTTTGTCAATCTCTAACGATCTTTGAGGCTTCATTGATTTCATGTGGGTCTTATGTTACCTTTTTAATGTGATGACAGACGTGGGAGGAATCCGCTTTGTTTGGTGTTGGCACCGACAAGGGAGCTTGCTCGCCAGGTGGAGAAGGAGTTTAGGGAGTCTGCTCCAAGCTTGGATACTATTTGTGTTTATGGAGGTACTCCCATTGGACAGCAGATGAGGCAGCTTGACTATGGTGTTGATGTGGCCGTTGGTACTCCTGGTCGTATCATTGATCTCATTAAGCGAGGAGCTCTCAATCTTTCTGAGGTTCAGTTTGTGGTTCTCGATGAAGCTGATCAGATGCTTCAAGTCGGATTTGCTGAGGATGTTGAGATTATATTGGAAAGGTTGCCTGAGAAACGTCAGAGCATGATGTTTTCTGCAACAATGCCGAGTTGGATCAGGTCCCTTACCAAAAAGTACCTGAATGATCCTTTGACAATTGATCTGGTGATTACCCTCGTACATGCTTTTGTTTCATACCTGAAATTGCTCGGGGCCTTTAATGATTTATCTTGGGTTTATAAGGGTTGTTAATGAGGTTCCTTATCTTTTGTAAAAATGTGTAGTTTTGTGTTATCTTTTACGTAACTTCGATGTGTTGTATAGGTTGGAGACTCTGATCAGAAGCTCGCAGATGGAATTACAACGTATTCTATCATGGCAGATTCTTATGGTAGAGCATCCGTCATTGGTCCTCTTGTAACGGTATACCTTCTTTACATCACCTTTTAACGGATCTGTGATACTTTTTGTATCTTTCAGTAGAGCAATAGTTTGTGATCTCCTTTCTTTTGCAGGAGCATGCTAAAGGAGGAAAATGCATTGTTTTCACCCAAACCAAACGGGATGCTGATCGCCTTTCATATGGCTTGGCAAGAACCTTCAAATGTGAAGCCTTACACGGTGATATATCTCAGAGTCAGAGGGAAAGAACACTTGCTGGTTTCCGTGATGGACATTTCAATATTCTTGTTGCCACTGATGTTGCTGCCCGTGGACTTGATGTTCCTAATGTCGATTTGGTGAGTCAAAACTACACTATTATATGTCTGAACGAGTTATGTTCACTCATCTTTACTAAAACTTATCTTGTGATTGTGATTAGGTGATTCATTATGAGCTTCCGAATAACACGGAGACATTTGTCCACAGAACGGGACGAACAGGCCGTGCTGGGAAGAAAGGAAGTGCTATTCTCATCTACAGTCAAGATCAAACCAGGGCTGTAAAAATAATTGAGAGAGAAGTCGGGAGCCGGTTCACTGAGGTTATATAATCTGTGAATATTTGATGCTTTGTTTCTTATGTTGAGTGCTTGGATGAATTAACTGTATGTATCTCATTGGTTTGGTATTCAGCTCCCTAGCATTGCTGTGGAACGTGGTGGAAGCATGTTTGAAGGAATAGGTGGTCGATCTGGTGAGTCCTTTGGTGGAGGCATGAGAGATCGAGGTTCAAGCTTTGGTAGTCGTTCAGGTGGTGGTGGTTATGGTGGTTACGGTAGCAGCAGTGGCCGTTCTGGTGGTTCAGGCAACCGTTATTCCGGTGGTTCGGAGCGTTCTGGTTTCGGAAGCTTCGGTTCAGACCGTTCCTCTGGTTTCGGGGGCTTTGGTTCGGATCGTTCTTCGCAGTCAAGCGGAAGGGGCGGCTTTGGTGGTCGTTCAGATGATTATGGTGGCCGTTCAGGCGGATCTGGCAACCGGTATTCAGGTGGTTCAGACCGTTCTTCCGGTTTTGGGGGCTTTGGTTCGGACCGTTCTTCTCAGTCGGGTGGAAGGAGCAGCTTTGGTGGCTTTGGCTCAAACGATGGTAAAAGGTCTTACTGAGGAAAGTGTTGGGTATGTTTTGACCCGACCCGGCAATAAGTGATTGTCCTAGGAGGGATTCGGTTTATCGGGTAGAGTAGGGATACAAGGAGTCGGGCTATATATAAAAATCTGTAGTTATGTAATCAAACATACTATTTCTAAGTTTGTCTCTCTTCGGTTTGATTTAACTTTTGCCCATAAACCAAGAACTAAATACTTGAAGCACACGTCTTTTAGTCAACCATTAAATAAAATACTTGAAAACGTCTGTTACGTATTTGTCTGTAATCGTTTTCTTTTCGTGTTGGGCAAGTCTTTTAGTTAAATCTTGGGCGATTTTGTCGTTATGCATATCCGTAATTGCTATAAATAAATAGCATCTAGTGAGTTATAAAATGCCAAAAAATCAAAACATTTTTCATTTATCAAAATTTTACTTGTTCATCTTTGATCTGCACAATGATGATGAGTCGCTATGGAGCCAAGGTAAGGGCAAATGCTAGACCAAGGCTCTTTTCTTCCAGTGCTGTGACTCCCAACCATCTTTTGAAGTCTAGGGTTTCTCTCGCCCTAGCATATGGTAGGGTTCCTGCGATGGGAGGCCTGAGAGATTTTAGCAAGATGACATTTGAGAATAACCAATCAGAGAAAGGTGGCAAGGGTGATCAAGGGAACAAAGGTGAGCAGTTAATCGTTAGCTATTGGGGAGTGAAGCCTATGAAGATCACCAAAGATGATGGAACTGAATGGAAATGGAGCTGCTTTCGGGTATATATTACAAAACAATAATGTTTTGCATTATTGCTTACTCTTGGTTGGTTTTATATGTATTCAAATTTGTGTGTGTGTGTGTGTGGAATAATGGTAAGCCATGGGAGACGTATAAAGCAGATCTGACTATAGATTTGAAGAAGCATCATGTCCCATCAACTTTACCGGACAAGTTAGCTTATTGGACGGTTAAATCTCTCCGTTGGCCTACCGATTTGTTCTTCCAGGTATCGTTCCCTATCAACCATGTGTTAGGTTGTAACGCCCGTCTCTTCTTCTTTCGGCTTCTCACTACTCTAATGTATATCTCACGCATTTCACATTAATCTTAAAACCAAATAAAAAGTGAAGGGTCAAGTAGCACCAACCCATCCAAATATCATATATGTTCGTTAATCTCATCTAAAATGAGAAAGAAAAAGGGTGTTATTGAAATGGTCAATTGGTGACAACTTGTCTTGTGAGAGAGTTGTTAAATGGTGAGGTTTTGGGTTCAAATAACGTCAAACGCACCAATAACCTACCGGCGGATGTTGAGGCGTTTCCTCCCACGGTGAATAGTTAGAATCGATGCATTGCATCACCAGCTGGGTTCCACAGGACGGATTGTTACATATTCAGGTTTTAGGTCCATAAACAAACTCACCCCTAACATGTATGTAAGTTTATAGGAGATGGACTGGATTGGAAGACAACCACTCGGTTGTTTCCAGCTTTCAAACGCTAATTCTTTTAGTTTTACTAGTTAAAGAACATTCATCAGTTTTAAGAAACGGAGACATTTCTTACAATACTTCTTTTAAGTGTAAATGAATTTGTTCCTTTCAATTTATTCCTCTTTTATTTACCATATGGCGCCTTTGTACGTTTTGTTTAGACTAATTATATCAAACAATTCAATACAGAGGCGGTACGGATGCAGAGCCATGATGCTGGAAACGGTAGCAGCGGTTCCAGGAATGGTTGGAGGAATGT
The DNA here is from genome assembly GCA_905132885.1 of Moricandia moricandioides. Taxonomy (NCBI): domain Eukaryota; kingdom Viridiplantae; phylum Streptophyta; class Magnoliopsida; order Brassicales; family Brassicaceae; genus Moricandia; species Moricandia moricandioides. Next base: position 79,969 of record CAJHQQ010001836.1, read on the forward strand.
TAGTACACTGCAAATCTCTGAGGCGGTTTGAACAAAGCGGCGGTTGGATCAAAGCACTACTTGAAGAAGCAGAGAACGAGAGAATGCACTTAATGACATTCATGGAAGTCGCTAAACCCAATTGGTACGAACGTGCCCTCGTGATCGCCGTTCAAGGCGTTTTCTTCAACGCATATTTCCTCGGATACATAATCTCACCCAAGTTTGCTCATCGTATGGTTGGATACCTTGAGGAAGAAGCTATCCATTCTTACACAGAATTTCTCAAGGAACTCGACAATGGTAACATAGAAAACGTTCCTGCACCAGCCATAGCCATTGATTACTGGAGGCTCCCTGCTGATGCAACGCTTCGTGATGTTGTTATGGTGGTTCGTGCTGATGAAGCGCATCACCGTGATGTTAACCATTATGCTTCCGTAAGTGTGTGTTTTTTTTCTCTTGTATGTTATTGAAAGGAGACAAAAACAGTGTGTGGCTGATGAATATTGTTTACGTTGCAGGATATTCACTACCAAGGTCGTGAACTTAAGGAAGCTCCAGCCCCAATTGGATATCACTGAATTTATTTATATCTTTTTGAATAAGAAAAGATTTTTGTTATCCTTTTCTTCTCTTTTAAGGGTTTTTGGGCTTCGTATTTTTTATATATATAATTTTCAGCCTCCAATTTAGTTTACTCAATTTCTGACTGTT